>QVIE01000026.1:0-24454 GCA_013387415.1 Panellus pusillus
CTGTGTTATTTTTGTTATAGTAGCCTATTTTTTTTTTATTTTTAATTAAATGGCTTTAATCTTCATAACTTAATATTAGAAAGTTAAACTTAAAAGGATTTGAAATAGGGTTAGCAAGTGCAGCCTATGGTCCTTTATATTAATATAACTAAAAGCAAAAAAAAAATTTTTTTATATTAAAGAGTCACAGTCAGTCATTATAAAACTAGTTCCCCCTTTTTTTTTTTAATATATTTATTAAGCTTCTTTAGTGTAGTGGTAAAACAGCTTCCTTTCACGAAGTAAACATCAGTTCGATTCTGATAAGAAGCAAAATATAAAATATAAAATATAAGTATATTTGAACTTATCCTTATTTTTATACCGTAAAATTTGAGTTTAAAAGTAAAAAAGTAAAATTGCTAAATATGGCGAAGCGTAGCAATATCGGTTTATATATGGTAAACTATCGTACCCTATACCTACATTCTTCTTTATAAATAAGAGAATAATTCTGTCACAAGGGCACATGGGCACAGGAGCACAGGGAGGGGTATTTCAAAATATTTTTGATTTGCTTTGTTTAGTAGATGGGAGGTATCTCGGATCAGTGTTATTGCTGTTACGGTGGGGGTAACATTTGGAACTAAGTGTTACAGGGGGTTTGTTAATAACATCTATTTATTGAAGCTGTTTATTTCTGTTTTATTATTGTAATAATTATGTTATTATGTAATATTCGGGGGGGCGGTTATTATTATAGAAATTTTTTTACAAATATGATTGTTACTATTTAAAAAGAATATTACTATATATTCAATGAGTCCATAAAAGCTATTTTTAATACTTTTTTATCTTGTTTATTTTACTTGTCTGATGGATCGTTCCCCCTTTTTTTGTTCCTGTTTGTTTAATTGAATCTTATTAAAAACTCTTTTATTAAAATAATTGTAGTATGTGCTCTGTGGGGGGGGGGGTATAGTTAGGTTTAAGAGAGCCTTTTAAAAATCTTTTTTAAAAATAAATTTAAAATATAAATGTCAAAAGAAATAAATAAAATACCTAGATTTGCCTTATGTCTTGCTAGAAGTTATGATTCTAAAGCAGTGGAAAATCAATATACACATCTAGTTTATAGTGCCTATAGATTTCCTTTGGTGAAGATTTTAATAGCTTTGAATTAAGCAGGCCGTTATAAGACAGGGCTTTCCTAACTATATCTTGTGACACATTGTATGGTACTATTTTGACCATTCATTCAGGTGATGGGTGACAGATGCTTCTGAAATGAATGAATTTCACCTGGTGATGGGATATTGACAATTTCCATGCCAATTAGGCCAAAAAGCATCAAAATTCTCGCTCCGACTGATGCCGGATTACCATATATGGCAATTGATCCGTGATTGCCGAGGATTTGAAAGACCTTATCCAGCGAATTTTTGTAGTGACATGTGACATTGAATCTTCGGCTGGAAGCCAGGGCTTAAGCCATGGCTTCTGGCTTACTCCACCCCAAGCAAAGCCAAAGCCATCCTCAAGCCAAGAGTCTGGCTTGGCTTGGCTTGGGCAAGCCAGGGCTTGGCTTGCTGGCTTTTTGCTTCAAGCCAAGCCATGAACATCACTACCTGTAACTTGTGCTCGCAATCATGAGAGAGTCACCTCAGGAGCCTCTTTCTTTCCGTGATGGGACCCAGTTAGACTGATTCTTTTGTAGTAAAGGAATAAGGCTATCTGGGGTGGCTCCGACGTACTATTATGTACTAGTACCATTTATGGAAGTGAGTTGACAGCGGAGGCTGTACTACTTCTTTGCTTCCGTCGCCGCGTAGGCTCGCATCCGCTGATGTCTCCAGTGCCAAAGCGGTTCAAGCCATCTTTGACACGCCCAAGGCTACCACAGCATGGACAACACTATCTCAGCCCTCTTCATCCTCGTGGAACACGCAAGAAAAACAAGGTGGAGCCAGTGGGACAGAGCATCCGCAAGACCGCACTTCTTCAGCGTATTCAGGCATTCTGCCAGCTGCCCAGCACCTCCCAGAGTGCTTCCAGGCTTACAGACACTGGGGACCCTCTCCACGATGCCGAGGAGCAGGCTGGGGTGAACGAAATGGATTCGGATTGGGCACCTCCGCCTCCCGTTCTCATCATTCCGGGCGATGCCGCTATCTCGTCGACAACGCGGAGTCGCCGGGTCCGGTCCTGCTCTCGTTGGCAGGCTCTTTTGCCCACACTGGTGGGACCATTCTCTCAATACCGGCAGGCTACATATGCGAAGGCTCCTGTCTTTGCGCCGGAATCTGTACGCTATGAATGTCAGTCGTCGTGCACCGACTCGATAGCTGTCACCGTCCAATGCCTCTATATCTCTCGTGTGTCATCTGTCCTTTTTGCCGTAGCCTCCGCTTACTCTTTCACCCAGACATACAGGATTTGCGTATCAGCACCTGCCAGTGCAAGCCTGTGGGCATGATACTGGTCGAACACGGCCTATTTCCAAGCTCACCTTCCAGGCCACGAAACGGCATCTCCATTGACTTCCTCGATGTCTATCGTGGACTCTTTGAACGTTCCTGCGATGCTATCACTGCACTGGCCGCCGCATTGAATACGATTTACAGGCGGCGTGGATTTGATATCATGTCTGGAAGAGTATGCACCTTTTCTTCGATCCTGCCCATCTCACTGACTTATTGCCATCAGAATCCCGAGCAGCGGGCAGCCGACCCCTTTCGTTCTATCCTGACCAACGCCGTGCAGTGGTATAGTAATCTTCGCGACCACATGCAGAAACAGCTGGATGCTATCCTTGCCCTCGCGGAGGCTGCAACTCTCCCATCAAGTCCAGCTGTCCCTGCGGGGGAGGCTCCGCTACCAGTGCTGAAGGCTCCAGCACCAGCTCCTCATCATTCTGTAACCGCCCAGCCCATCAGCACTGATCCACCCGAGCCTCCAGAGACGTTGCCACTGACATCTCCAGGATTGACCTCTGGACAAGCCGATCGGATCCTCCGTGACCGTTGCCCGCTGTGTTTCGGCCAGGATCAATGGGGCAGACCTCTAGCAGAGTATGTCACATACTGAATGCGTGAATTGATTCAATCTTACTGGTTCCTAGGGGTGGTGATGTTCAGCTCGGCGGCGACGGATGCTTCAGTTACAAGCATCTTCGAACGGCGGGTGACGGGCCCATCAACTATGACCCATCTTATTTTGTCTCGCGAGAGAAGGTACGGGCCGTCCGCCAGCGCATCTTGAATGCGCGGAAGACGGCTCCAGCCAATGTCCACCCAGCAATGCCGATGGAGGCTCTGCTTGCTTGCGAGGAGTCTTGGAATGCTGCCAATGAAAAGAAGCAGAGGGCAGATCCCAAGCGATACGACGCTAGTGGTGTCTTTGTTTGCACCTGTCGTCATTCTCAGATTCTCTTTTTCTGTGATATTGACACCCCGGGAGAGCAGCAACAATATATCATTGCTCTAATGGAGGAGGTAGCAAGCCATTGTCCGCCTGAAGCAACCTTCATGCAGTCGTACGACGTAGGATGTCAAACAGACCACAGTTGCAACCTGGTAGGTTTTATCCTAATCTCACGGAGCCTCCGTCTGAAAAATTGTACAAGTTCCCGATCCTCGACCGTACTCTTCGCCCACGGGTAGGCTTCATGATCAACGCCATGCATGCATTTGGCCACCAGTGGGTGTGTCAGCTTGTATATAGTCCACGAATGCGAGCCGGAGCAGGTCTCAGCGACATGGAGGGTGTGGAGAGGGTATGGTCACGGATCCGTAGACTCATCCCTCTGACACGGCAACAATGGGTTTGGTTTCAACCCTCTCATTCTTTTCTTGAGGCTTACTGATCCTTACAGAATTCCCGACGAATCTGGGCACTTGATCAATATGCAGCCTTCGTCAACGATGAAGGCTTCGAAAACCTCGGAAATTGGCTTGTACGCCAGGCCACAAAGAATCTTCCGAACAAGCAGCTCGCTGCTGCGAAGACTTTCCGAGAATGTGGGATTCCGGCGGCGGAGCTGCGACGTGAGTGGGAGTCCCAGAGGGTGGCCCAAACTTCTTACCGTGCATGTAGGTCTAATATTCAACATTTCCTTTCTTTGTTTAATCAATTCTTTAGATGCTCCTGCACGTTTGAAGCGTGATTTAGACAAGGTTTTCGCCCTACAGGTTCAGATTGATGCCGTCGAGAAGGCTATCGCGGACTGTCGGAAGTCAATCAATGGTGGGGATGTTTGTACTGAGACAGCCGCACTTTTGCAGTCCTTGCAAGCTTCGCACGCCCAGCTCAATAGCCAGGCAGAGGCCTTGTATTCCTCCCTGAACATCGACGGAGCCTTCCCCGAACTGCGCCATCTTCCGATGTCATTTGTTCGGACGCTCCTGACCATGCGAAACCTGAAGCGTACAATTCGGGAGAAGGCAGTTGGAGCCTTTTTTGAGCTTGAGACGCTCAACAAGGCTGTCGCCGGGAGAGGTGAAGCACTGGGAACTAAGCTGGCAAATACCACCTCACAAGCCATGAGTCGACGTCATCCTGCGCTCATGCGACTTGTCCGCAAGTTCAATGACCTCGCTGCTGTGCTGGATGCGGAACGCCCAGAGCACTGTAAGGTGCCGATCCCATTGCCACTACCCACCCGGATCCGTGACCTACAGAACGATCCCTCTCTCCAACAGGATGTGTGGATCTCTGCATCTACACACCCCCCTCCACGGTGGCTGGCAGATGGAGATGTCCGTGATGGCATACGGAGCCTCCACGTACTTGATCGCTGTCGTGAGGAGACGGCACGATTGGAATCAGAGCGTGGAAACTTACACCGTTGGTTGACTGTAGAGCTCAAGGTTGTCGCAAAAGCTATTGACATTGCTGCTACCACTGGTGCGTCTCCTTGGGTACGCAGAGGCTCCATGATCTGATTGCTTTTAAGATACTTCGCTCTCCCTTCCGCTGCAGCAAAGGCTAAAGGATCTTCGTCAATTAGAGGTTACCTGGGCTCCCGCCTTTGCGTTGAACTTCACCCTACGACCCTATCTAAGCTCGCAGCTTGCAGCCGCCGTTGATTCTGCAAATCCTATTGCCGCTTTCATTTCTCCAATCCCTGAGAGCTCATACAACACAAACCCTACTCTTCTATCACCGCCAATCGCTCGGAATACCGCCATCGCCACTGAACAAGGTGCTCACGGAGGCTCTGCGCTGACAGTGATCGAAGATCATGAAGACGAAGACGATCTCACCGAACCGCTGCCACCGCCCCTGGACAGAGAGCAGCTCTCTACTATAGACGAGCTTGATCCAGGCGAGACCAGTGATCTCGAGGAGCCTCTGTCTATACACGACACATTCGAGATTTTTGATGGTGTGGAGGAGACTTGCGACGTGGGTCATGAAGATGCTCACCAGCTCTTTGATTTTGACTGGAACACACCGGTGTGTTGTCTATATGTTGGACTTACACAGAATCTACATTATTCCTTTTTTAGGACCTACTTGCTGATGAACTCACGCTGACCGAGCTGCATGCTCGCAACCGTTCTCTGACAATCTTCACTGAGCGTTGGACTCGCATTGTTATACGTACAGGGAGGCACCCCCTGAAAATTGCTCCAGAGGACCTCGATAGACTGGAATCCCCCAATGGGCGGCTCAACAATTTCATTCTCAACGGCGTGGCTGCCTCATTACATTCTCTTTTTGCAGCTGAGCATTGTGCAGTGTTAAGTACCCACGATCTTCCACGGGCTCGCTACAGAGCCTCCGACGAAAGCCTCTGGCAGGCTCTCTCTCCGACAGAATACTGGAATAAGCAAGTTTGGCTGATTCCCATCCATAGGCCTGCTGAGGAGCACTGGGTTGTGGCTGCTGTCGCTGTGCACCAGCAGCAAATTGGTTTGTTTGATAGTCTTGGATCGCGCCGAGGTTGGCGCAGCGATCTTACAGTTAGGAATTTATTTAGGGTGTCACAACGAATCTGCTGACACTGCTTACAGGATATAATGACTCTTATTACACGGATGATTGTCCTAGCAAACCGCTACAGTCACCCTCTGTTTGTTTCAACAGAGGAGGGAGGGTGGAAGGCAAGACCTCTCTATAAAACTGTGAGATTGGAGGCTTCATCACTGCCTTCATGTTGTTAAATTCAACCTCCAGCCGTACCAGACAAGTGATTGCGATTGCGGAGTGTGGGTTTTACTTGTAATGGCCGCTGTCATGCGAGGCTCCCATGTCCCGGGCATCGCAGAGCGTGATATCGGCTTGGCCCGTCAAATTCTTGCTGAACATATACGTACTCTCCCTCCTACACCATCCTACTAATGTACACAAACTCTTGGCACACCAGATGAAATGTTATTCTTCTATTGCTATGATTGAGGTCCGATGGAGCCTCCGTGTGGCTACTGAAATGACCAAATCAATCAAATCAGCAATGACATCATTGCAAGGCGAGTTAACACAATTGTGTGTTAACTCGCCTTGCAATGATGTCATTGCTGATTTAAAACTTGTTTCCCGAGAATGCTATTCTATCCCTATGATTGAGGTTAGATGGAGCCTCCGTATTGCTGCTGTATCAAGAAAACTGGCTTGCATTTTGAATTCAACAGAGTTACATGGTGAATATTCATAGGATTGCTATGTATCTACATCAAGAAAGTTCATATAGTAGAGGTGACAGATGGTGCGAGCTTGCCATTGCAGCCAATGTAGCCGCATTGCATGCTCACGTGGATGGTGAAATGGATGATATATAGTTAGCTGTTTAACCCGGTGGAACGCACTGGTTGAATGTTCGACAACCCTGCGCAGGGCGCGCATGGCATCTTGCCGCCGACTCTCCATCGCTGCTCGACTCCTCACATCCCTCTCATTCTGCCGTCTCATCCGATCGCCGTGCATCACCTCGCATGTGTTCCTTGTCAGGATTATATAGTCCTCGCTCTGAGGATCCCGGTTGTCGTCATCTTTTTCGAACGGAGGCTCCTTACGCCATCGCCGGAGGCCGCTGAGATCGAGTGCTTGAGGCCTGTTAAGGGCCTCACGATAGAATTCGGTATGTACGGGTAGCGGTAGCTCGTTTAGCTCCAAAATGTCGGCGCTTGGAGGTGCGAGGTCGGGGATGCAGCGTTGAAGAAGCGGAGGAGCGGGCGGTGGCAAGGGGGTGGTGGAGAAAGCGAGTAGGGTGTCGGGGAGGCCGAGGACAAGGAGTGTGAGGCTGTATTGCTAGTAGCTTCGTGTGGAAGACTGAGGGGCGTTGCAGAGTCCGAAACAGGACCGGTAGAATGAGATTTGAGTTCATGCTCTGCCGCGTGAGGTGGAACCAATGAATGTGCTTCGTCATGCTTCGTTCTATCCTGAGCTTTGCGACGAGATGGTCGTCCAGCAGCACGAACTGCTTTGCCACTGGTGCGAATCAGACACTGCTCCTCTCTACTGCACTATATGCTCACCGAAGGCTCTGACGATACTTGGCCATGTAGCCTCGATGGGCTGAAGCACGTTCTTCAAGAGTAAAATACTTTGTACGCTGGGGCATGAAAAGGGTAGAAGTCTGAGTCGAAAACCCAATTAGAAGCAAGCTGACTTCTGAGCATTTGAGTGCACCATCTCCAGTAAGAAACCAAAACAAACCGGGGAAAATGGGGAAAAAATTCCAGGTGCAAGGCAGGTAGAAGAAAACAGGATTGGTGAAGTTCCGCATGTCAGATGAAGTGGTAGAGCCGCCAGTAGAAAAAGATTAGGTGGGGGATAGGTTATGGAGCTTCCCCATTGGCTGGTGAATGGCGGCTGTGAGACGTAAGAGACAGCAAGATGGGCCGAGGAGGGCGAGGAGGGCAGGCGGCAGCGATGGAGGCTCCGGGAAGTGTGACATGCGTGACTTACTTTTTTCATTACTCCGACTCTTGTCTCGCTAAAAAAACTGCTTTCCTCGTGTCTGGTGCGTCAGAAGCCTACCCAGCCAGAGTCCTTTACTGATTCTATGTAGCTTGGTCCAAAAAAACGCGCTCAAAACGCGTGTAGGCTTGGCTTTCTTGCCACGCGTTTTTCCTTCAGAACGGTGCTTTCTCAAGCCTGGTACGTTGGATTCACCCTGGATATTAGCCTCCTCAGCTCAAGATAATGTTGTTGTGCTTTTTTAAGTCTACGCTACAGAGGCTCTCTCTCAAGCCTACACTGCAGGTCCTTGGATCGGCTTTGTGTGTTTCCTTTAGTTTTGTTTTTGGTGCGTCTTGATTTCCCTATTCTATACAGCCTCGCTGACTCTCTGGCGGAGCTAGTGGTTTCTCTCCATCTTGACCGAATCACGATCGCTCCTCGCTTCTTGGCTCACGGTCTCTCTCTCTCCTCTAACTCTCACTACGGAGCAGGACGAGAAAAGAGACGTGATACGCGAAGTGGGCCGTGATTCACAAACTCCATTATTGTCTTGTACCAGGTCGAGGTGTTTGGGTAGGCTCCATGTCTCTCTCCGCTCTCTCTATTTGTTAAATCTGCCTGCTAGCTTCAAAATGTCTCGGACAAATACCCCCCCGCCTCATACTATCGACCCATTCCTTTTGCAGGCACCGACCAAGCGCGTGCTTGACACACCCTCTCAAAATTCGGCTGACGAGGAGGCTCTTTACTGGAACAACTTCTCTCCCTTCGCACAAGAAAACTCTGAGCTCATGCCGAACGAGGAGGAAGTTCACGAGCTCGACCCTTCACCTGAACGCGGCATCTCCCAGCCTCCGCTTGACCCTTCACCCGAACATGGCACCTCCTACCCCCCACCCTCCTTCGCATACCTCCACGAGACTCTGGATGTGTCCCCGGAGCAGGAAGCGTTCTCTGAATACGCCTTCCCTGTCTTGTACGATTCCGACTACGAAATGGTCGGTGGTGGTCCTCGCGACGAGGTCGACCCGAGCCTGATGCTTCCCACCAAATTTCGCACTCACATCACTCCAACAATGTACGCAGGACGCACCACCAAGGAAGCAGACAGACGCCGCCGAGAGTTAGCTCCAAGGGAGACTCCAACAGAACTTGACGACGAGCATGAGCAGTAAGCTATTATGTTAAAATTTTCATTCTCCTACTGATTTCCAAACCTTTAGGCCCATCTCCCAGCCATCCTTTGCTCCGTCAGCCATAGCCAAGCTTGTTAAAGGCAAGGAGGCCAAGTCGGCAAAAGGCAAGGAGGCTGTAAAACCTGTGACGGAGGCTCCACGGCCACTGACGCAGATTCCGCTCTACACAAAGACCTACCAAACGAGGTCAGGCTTGACAATCAAGTTGCCGGTCATGCAGAATCTCCGAGCGGAAGCCCCTGCGGTCAATCGCATGGCTTCAACATCGGCGGTGCAGAATCCCTGGGCGCCAGTCCCTGCTTTCGGTCGGCCACATATGCTCTGGCCCACCACAAAGCCTCCGCCATCCACTCCAGAGGGCGCTGTGGCTGTTTCTGTCCCTCCCATCTCGACCTTACCCCACAACGGAGAGAGCATCAGCACCGGAATGCCTTCGCCAGCTTTCGACGACCTCCAGATGCAGAGGAGCCCCGTTGATTCTTTGATCGACTCCACGCCGGGTGGGCCGAAGCCACAGGACGAGCTCAACGACAATGGTGCCAACGACCCTTTGACGCCATCGCCACCTATGCGCCCCAACACGTCCCAGCATGACGAAGGCTCCACGCCTGACAAAAGCTCCGCGCCCGACGGAGGCTCTGCCGGTGATGCTGAGCCCCCCAACGTTGAACGTGGAGAGGTTTCTGTTCCTCTTGAGGAGCGTCCCCTTGTTGCCCTCGACACGTTCGACTCCCCTGCAGGCCGTGGTCGTCCCAGCGACGCCATCAAGGCCAGATTGGAAGCTGCCTTCCAAAGCATGCTTCGAGAGATGGTGGCATGTGCCACAGACACCGGCCTGCCACAGAGGCAGATCATGGCGGCGTTCAATGCACATCTCGAAGATGTTGCCCCTCGCTACACTACCCTGTGGAACAATTATCAGAAGGTGTTCGCGAACGACGCCGAGTTCCGTGCCTCGGAGCAGCAGCGGCTTGCTGAGTGCCACGAAGACTCATCTGAGATACCGGTTGGTCCCTGCTACCGGGCATTCCAGGCAGACTTCAAGGAGCGTTTCGGGGAGGCTGAGTATGAGGACAAAGCCCAGGAGTACCTGGGCTTATACCTCGAGATGGGTGCAATGGACAGCTCAGAAACACGTGCAGATCGGCAACGCGTGTGGAATCAGGTTTGTAAAGGGGTGCATGCAGCGGTGCGTTCTCTTTTGTTTTGTTTTTTTCTTGATCCAATCTCTTACAACATTTACCTACTTCATAGCTCAAGCGCGCTCACGACAGGTATGGCTTCGAGAGCCTCCTTTTTCTGTCGGGCTCCCATATCCATTCCGATGGTGAACTCGGCAACATATTTGCATCGAAGGGGATGAACGCAGAAGCCGTTTGTCAAGTCTTCCATGCCACGCCCAGCGATGTTCTGGCCGCAGTTAAAAATGTTGCCTAGTATGTGCTTATTTTCCCTCCTTTTACCGTCATTGCTGACAAGTGTTCAGCTCTACTCAGATGAATGTCCTGACGGAGACTCTGGCCCAAGGAGACTCAAAATTGGAAGCCTCCGGCTCCCCCAAACCCTCAACGTCTTCCATCCCTCTTCCCCCTCACCGTCTCCCTAGTGCTCCACGCGGAGCCTCCATCTCCTCCGACGCCAAGTGGGAACCCACCGCAGAGTACAAGAAACTCCGTACGGAGATATCTGCGGCATGCGTGGCCGACATCAGCCAAGACATCTTTCGGCAGCGCAAGGGCTTTGCATGGCTCACCCTTGCCAAGCTCTTGAAGGCCAACAACCTTATCCTTACGGGTTTCCCCCTCAACGTGCGCATGCCAGTTGAAACCTCAGGGACGCACAAAGGTTTCTCAGCATTGAGCCGTACTGAATGTACGCTCATGGGAACAGCTTTGGCCGCCCGAACCCTTGGCCCCTATGCAGGCTTCCGCATTCTACGTCGAGACCACGAGGATGGTACGTTCCCCCCTCTGGCTCATCATTTCAAGGCTATGTTGATTCTGACATTTTTACAGGCGACTTTGTGATCGTTTGCCATGATTATGGCCTGCTACCCCCCTCGGAGCCTCCACGGAGCCTTCAGTTCGGGCCTTCTGGCGGTCCAGTCGCAAAGCCATCAACGTTGTTGATGAGTTCAACAATGTCTATGGCGCCGCTTGGGATCTCGATCGGCCTGGTGGGATGTCGAGCGACGGTCTGCAGGCTGTCAGAACAGCTGACGTCGTCGAGGCGGAGAGAAAAGATGGCACAAAGAAGACTAAGCAGGGCAAGGAGAAGCGGGCTCAGAGCATCAAGCCATCGGTTTCAGTACCGAAACGCGCCAAGCCCGTGAAGCCAGGCAAGTCGTCAAAGAGGAAGGGGAAGGGAAAGGGAAAGGGAAAGGCCACAGCCTCCGACGACGGCATCGATGAGGACGGCGAAGAGGAGGAGGCAGAGTTATCATATGCCGAGAGCGAGGAGGAGGACGGCAACGACGTCGAGTCAGAGGATGATGATGCCCCCCACCGGCAGAGGCTCCGCAGACAGGTGGAGGACATGCCCCTGTTTCCCGGCGTGACGTTCCCAAGCGCGCGGCTGCCACCGCTGCTGCCGCTGCCACTGCGAAGTCACTTCGCATCCCCAGCAGCAGCCTGGACCCAAAGGCGAGCCCTGAGGTTGAGAGAAAGGGCACGGGTCCCGAGGCTGGAAGAAAGAGGCGGGTGACGTTTGCAGAGGATGAAGTCCAGAACCGCCGGAAGAGGGCTCGAACGACTCCATCCCGCTCCCGGTCTCCTTCCAGCCCACTCTCCTCACTCCCTTCCCCATCTCCCCCTCCCGTACCTTCATCTTCTCATCATCGCATGCAACTCGACCATGTCTCCGTCCCCGACCCCCCTACAGCACCCCACCTCGAGCGAATCCGCCTTCGCACCCTCCTCCACCTCAAAGAGCAAGATCTCCTGCTCGGCAGCAGCTGGGGCCTATGTACGGGCTTGGCCGCTCAGGTGCACACATCGGTGACCTGTTCCAGGTCGGTGATCAGGTTGTGGTCAAGCCACGGGCCAATCCTGACGTGGACCCTGGGGACGGGGTGCTCAATCCCAACAAGGGACGTCGCGACGGAGCCTCCACCTCCGGGACCGCCGCTCACAAGCCCAGGCCCATGCCAAAGCCAGCTCACAACGGCGTCTCCACAAAAAGTGGTTCTCATGGTGGGGTGGCTGGTAGCACCTCTGCGCGTGCAGCTGACCGGAGCCTGAGGAAGGGCTCGTCATCCAGATCGGCAGGTGCGCTTGGACGCAGGGGAGCCTCCAGCTCTGCCACCGCAGATGTTTTCAATGAGGCTCCTCCCCTGCCTCCGCCCCCGCCCCCGCCCCCGCCCCCGCCTCCGCGTCCATCCCGGCCCCACAACCGTCCCCATCCCCGCCTCCTCCACCCCAGCTTCCGCCTCAGCCCTCTGTTGCGATCCTGACCCCCGCGCCTGCGCCCCAGATCATGATCGACGCATCGATCATACACGATCTCATGGGGACACTCAAGAGCCTCAAGTCCGAGGTCGAGATTCTGAAAGGCCGACAGCACCACGGAGGTGAGGGCTCTGCATAGTCCTTGGCGGCAGGCTCCGTGCTCTGAGTGGGGGGCAGTGCGCGTGTTTTTTGGTTTGTAGTATATTCGTGCAACTCGTGTCGTTTCTTGGACTCTGAATATCTTGTATCGCTGACTCGCCGACTCGAACTTGTTTTTTGGTCTGTACAATCTCTTTCCTCTACATATGTAACAGATGTAGTAATAAAACTCGTGTAATGAATGTGATTAATCTTGTGGTGTATATGAGATGGCTCGGAAAGCAAGAACGATTGGATGTGAGAGTGCCTGCTGCTGCATGAAGGGTTCCCGCTGCAACACGGAGGGTGGCACGGCAAAAGATCGTGCGGAGAGCGCAGGGCATGGAGGGTGCCTGGAGCACGACGGAGGGTGCCTGGAGCACGACGGATGGTGCGCGGAACGTGCGCGACGGACGGTGCGCGGAACGTGCGCGACGGACGGCGCACGGAACGTGCGCGACGGACGGTGCGCGGGACATGCGCGACGGACAGTGCGCAGAACCTGCGCGACGGACGGTGTGCGGAACCTGCGCGACGGACGGTGCGCGGAACCTGCACGACGGACGGTGGTGCGCAACGGACGGTGCGCGGAACGTGTGTGACAGACAGTGCGCAGAACGAGACAGATGGTGGGCGGAACGAGTGTGCGGAACGTGTGCGACGGACAGTGCGCGGAACGATACAGATGGTGCGCGGAACAAGATAGACAGTGCGCGGAACGCGATGGACGATGCCGGGCACTCAACGTTTGTGCTTCTGCATGAACGGTGGCGACGCAGCGTGTCGGACTGACAGCGGGCGCGCTTGGGGCGAGAGGGAGGGCCCAAACGGCGGGATGTGTAGCGGGAGACTTGCGACTGGCGGCAATACAGTTAGCGGGACACTGTGGACAGCTGTCGCAGCAGGCGGCGGTAGGCGGTGTTGAGGCGGATGCAGCGGCGGAGGCTGTGGGCTGACGAGGGAGGCTATGGCGCTGCCGAAGAAGGCCAGGCTACATTGGAGGCCACCCCAGTTAGTACTATTACTTTACTACAAAAGAAGCACGCTAACCGGGTGCCATCACGGATTCAAGTAGGCTTCTCTGGTGTACGGTCTACCCCGACAAATTATTAGTGACCGAGACACCCGATGGAGAAATGATTTTTGGAAAGAAATTTGCCGCTTAATGGGTACAAAACGAAGTCTCACAACTTCATATCATCCACAGGCAGACGGACAGAACAGAAGTCATGAATCAAGGCTTAGAAATTGCCCTACGGGCATATATTGGGCCATCACGGGATGATTGGAACGAACATCTTGATGGATTAGCGTTGTCATACATTCTACACCTCACAGCAGTACGGGTTTTGCACCGGCTTATTTACTACATGGCTATACCCCGGTAACTTCTAGTCAGATGATGACAGACCCACAGGCAATTCCTCGGCCATTCTCGGCAGAATTGCTCGGGGGGGTGACTCATGATGATTCTAAAAACAATTCTGACAGAATAGCCGGCACGGCCGAAGATGTGATCATCAATCAGAAGGCGCAAGAGATGTTTGATCACTTCGAGGCAGATAGATCCCGAGCCAAGGACGCCTTGCTGCTAGCACAAGTTTTTCAAAGACGTGCATACAATGAAGGAAGACTCACATTGGAGTTTGAGGAGGGTGATATGGTTGTTTTGAATCCACATTCATTACAATTACTGAAAGATGAGAAAGGGCGGGGGAAAAAATTGCTAATGAAGTACGATGGTCCGTTTGAAATCATCCGGAAGTTGAGCCCTATCACCTATCAGCTCAGACTCCCAGTCTCGTATGGCATCAACCCCATCATCAACATTGCACATCTAGAAAAATACGAAATTTCACCCCCGAACTTCGGTAATCGGCCAACTAAACGGCTCAATCGAGCTGATTTTGAGGAATTGCCGGAAGTGGAGATTGAACGAATTCTAGCCGAGAGGTGGCGGAAACGATCAGGCGGTCGGCGTGTGCGAGAATTCAAGGTCAGATGGAAAGGTTTTGGGCCGGATAATGATGAGTGGTTGACTAGACAGGCATTGAGGAATGCACCGGAGATCATGAGTGATTGGGAATCTACAAAAACCCGAAATTAAAGGCTGCACCTCATGTAGATGCTGCATCAACCATTCCCGGCACTCTTGACTCACAAGAAAATTATTCAATTGATCGTTATTAAAGAGAGAGCAAGTATAAAAACCCAAACTCTATGCTTGCCTACTTCAGCAGAGTCATTCTGTCTACTCAGTCAAGCTGTCTTCTACCACTTCTGCTCAACTCACTCAGTCGCTCGGCGCTATCAATGTCGACGATATCTCCTCTCGTTCCATCACCGCCAACACTTCGCCTTCAATCCCGGTCCGGATTCCAACACCTTACCCCATTCCCGTTGGTCCCATCACCCGATGCGGAGGCACCCCAACTACCCCCTTCGGTCCTTTCACCTACAATGGACTCCTCTCTTCAACCGGCATCAGCGGCCATTCCCTCGATTACGGTAGAACCCACTCTACATTCACACCCGGATCTTTTGCTAACAGTGGAGCCGCCTTGTCCATTCCCACCGGTCCCTACGCCCCGGATGGCACGTTTGCCCCGCCAACCCGTCCCCGACAATCCTTTCATTCAGCGCATGAAGGTCGCAGTCGTAGACCCGGTGTTAATCCACGCGTTCACGCTAAAGGTCAATTCCATCGCTCTCGGCCGTCATTTCTCTTTCAAAGACGTGATCCCGCATCTCGGTTACGGGGTGCAAACATACAAACTAGCTACGCACGTCGGATGCTGTCTCGGTAACCCAGACCTTCGGAGGTGATCCGCATCATGATCAGAATTGACAGCTCGAGTGATGATGGAGAAAAAAGATGGGCAGCGATCACCTTCGAAGGTCTGGGGCATTTGAGTCGAGGGCCCTACATCCAGTCACACCAGTGACTGATTCCGCCCGTCACCGCCCTCTTCCCGCCACGATCTCGATGTTCTGCAGCAAGCTACAAGTGCCGCCGAGGTCAAGTCGCACGCGGGGAGCTTCTCCGAGGCCATTTAGTGGTGGGAGTGGTGGGGAGGACCAGAGTCGGCGGCGGGGCTTGTGACAATGTGACCGGATGTAGGGTCGCTCGACTCAAGTGCCCCAGACGTTCCAGAGTGATCACAGTCCCAACAATTTTTCAAAATCATTGCATCAATCAATTTTCATGTCAACACGGTAACTACATATTCAGCCGTGCACCTCCACTGGGATTGACTGTGAGCACTCTGGAACGTCTGGGCCACCGAGACAGGTCGGATGGAGTCTAATGGAAGCAGGAATCACCGTGGCGCAGGTTTTACACGCAGCGGCACACAGGATCGACCTCGATGGACGGCCGCTCAGTTCATTCCCGTGCACCTGCCAATCACCGCACTACAGGAGGTTCGGCTAGCTATGCCTACAATCTCTCTACTTCTCGCTTATCCCAGCAACCCATTCATCCACCTTCATTTTCCGACTCGCATAGCCGCGATCCGCGCGCCGAACGGTTCAGTGATTTTTACTCCCACGGTCTTCTTTATATTTGGCAGAATGCATCCTGCGTTCACGCGTCAAGGGTGCCGACTCGGTTTGGGATTTTGTCGTATCATTGGAATGACACCACAGGCATTTTACACCCGCATCGCTGCATGTGATCCAAATCCGGTAATCATCACCAATCCGCCTGTTGCTTCGTTTTGCTTCTTTTCGGCTCTTGACATGGGTACCCGACACATTTACACCTTACAAATGTGTGTTGACTTTCACTTTAGACATTTCTCGTATCCTTCGCCCCTGGCTCACGAGTTTTGGAGTGATGAAAAGTCGCACTCAAATGGTATCGCCCTGTATTCTGTTATGTCATTCGGCGATCCGATGGATGTCATTGTAAGCACGGGACGGAAATGATGGAAGAAGACTATGCGGCTATAGTGATCGGGTTGTGTACAAGCTAAACAATTCACCGGAAGTGGAAGGGCGTTTTCGTTTGTAGAAGTGCATCGAGTCTGGGGGGGCTGATGTTATGGAATTATGGCTTATTACAAATCCTCGATACATTTCTACGATTATGTTACGAATTATGACTCACGAAATTTATGATCATTCACGAGTCATGACTGGATTATTGAACTCGGTCTTGTCCGTAGTTCATGAGTCATGTCTTAGCTATAGACTTTTCAGACTGAGTCATTAAATGGAAATATGACTCAGTCTCGTAGTATATATACAAGTACTCAGTGTCTTTTGAATATATTCATTACTACCTTGATCTACCCGTTTGATTCTCACTACGCGTGAACCTGAGTTTACAGAGCCGAGGTGCTCTTACTATAACCTTGACCAGTACTGTCATAAGATCAAGTACGACTAGATCGGCTTGTAGTCATTCGAGTAAATAACTGTAAGTTACTCGTATTTCGGCAGTGCTACCTACGCAATAGTGTGAACAAGCGAGAGCTTGTAAGGATTTCCCAGAACCCTTTACTGACAGAGCTCCCTCGAGCCCTGTTCTACAACAAGGCTGGCTCCCGGATAACGTTCCTCACGACTGCTCTCTCTATAGGACTTAATGTGCAGCCCGAGCTCGCCGATCATCGACTTTTATCCGTTTGAGTTTGAGCAGGATCCTGACGGGGAGAAGCAGGATTGGGAGGCGATTGTGAAGATTCCGTTCATTGACGAGGAAAGACTACTGGCGGCTATGCAACGTGAGGCGGCTATGCAACGTGAGGCGGCTATGCAACGTGAGGCGGCTATGCAACGTGAGGCGGCTATGCAACGTGAGGCGGCTATGCAACGTGAGGCGTCTATCCACCGTCCTTCCGACAGACGCTGACATCTCGGCCCTTCCCTTGCAGCATGGGAGGATCGTCTCACCGCGGAAGAAGAAAAACAACGCAACACTTCCGGCGCTAGCACGCAATTCATCTACAATCTCTACAATCACTTCCCGGGTTCTTTCCGCCGCTGTACTAGTGCCGCTGTATCATGGATCCGTTCGACCTGCCGACATTGGTCGGGCTACACCTCGTCGAGGGCCTGCGCGAGGGCGTATTCCTTGACGCGGAGGCCCTCGCTGAGTTCCCCGCGCCCAAGACGCTTCCGTACACCACCGCGCTCGGCTTCCACGGCGTGAACGCGCACGGGACGGAGAGCCGGAACAAGAGCATGATCGTGCATATCGGGAACCCGTACGAGAGCCGCAAGACGGAGGACGCGCGGGAGAGGGTCGGAAGGCGGACGTTCGTAGGCCGGCTGTTCCTCCGCGAGGGTCTGGTCGTCGCGGTGTTGGATTCGCTTTCCAGGTACGCGAGGATGGCGGTGGTGCCGGGGCGCCCAGAGAAGGTTGTGTTGAATCCGCACGCGCCGCATGCGTTGGGGCATTGGAAGACCAAGGCGAAGCGTATCGAGCAGACGTATTCGAAGCCGTCGGGAGTCATTACGGGGAACGTGGACGTACTGCTCCATGTGCGGCCTTCGAAAGGTCGGTCTCCTTCGCTACCTGTGAGATTTCTTCTTCTCATCCCGACTTCTCGCAGGTCTGGAGCGCCTCGAGTCGGGGGCGTTGATGAAGGACTACGAGGGGATCGATAAGAAGCAGGAACGCGCGGTGCAGATGACGCTTTCGGAGGTCGCGTCAGAGGACCCTCGATTCCTTGAGCAGGAGGCGCCTGCCCTGTCGGACGAGCTCACGGAGGGCAGTAAGATTTTCTCTCCGGGCGAGCACGACTACGGCGTTGCTGCGTAGGTTTCTGCTGCGACGGAGACGACGCTCTCCGTCATTCTCGCAGTACGTCCCGTTCCTTTTCTTTGATGCACATCCTAAGATCCCGTCCAGTTCTTCCCTTCAGACAAGACGGAGAACGACTGGCTTGAGGCTGATGTCAACAAATGGCAGTCGGGGCGGTATTTCCCATCCTTCAAGGTGGCGGACATGATCGGCCTCTCAGGCCGCGGGCTTTCCAGGATCACCTCGAGCTTCATGGTCCTCACGTCCGATGACCAGAAGAGAAATCTCGGGCTCCGTCTCCAGTTCGAAGCCAAGGGCCTCAAGGTCATTGACTACTCTCGCAAGGACCAGCGCCATCGGGAGTTTACCGAGAAGGCTGTCAACCTTCTCATGGAGTACAAGGTCACTCAGCAGCACCATCGCCTCAGCCTGTCGACGGGAATACATATAGCTCCTTACGTTGTACGGATGCTTTCGGAACGCAATGATGTACACCCTAGTTTCTATTGGATTCGTGCGTTAGTGTCCCAAGCCCGGAGGCACCAGTTCGGTTCATCATCTATATGTTCACCATTCATCATTGACCCATTCGCATGCGGATCCGTCGCGATGCTGATTTTCGGGATATTTCCTGGACACTTTCAAACTGCCGTGGGTGATGAATATGTCAGCAAGTCCCGCCATCTGACCGAACCTTTGTGCACTGATGATTACAGCCAGGCTGAACGGCCCGACAAGTGGCAATAATGTCGGCGATGGCTTTGATGTCCCGACCCAACGGCTTCATGTACGCTGGTATCTTCTCGGTCTCCGTCTCGATCTCTGCGGCTGCCAACAGGACATCTGCGGGTGCATTTGCAGTCACTACGGGCCTCCCAAAGGAGGGCTTCGTGCAAGGTCGCATCCCGAAAAGCTAGGAATGTTGCCCGTGCCCGTCGCGCCGGTTCTACGGGACCCGGCGCCGGGTACACCGACCCGTTCCGTCGAGCCTTTCAAGTACAATTTCGACGGCCGTTCCCGTCAAAAACGGCCGTCGACGGGTGACGGGTGGTAAAAACAAGCTCCAAACCGTTGATGTAGCTGTTTGAGCTCTTGGCAACGCCATTTCAATGCAGAACACACCTAAAAGAAGACTTTAGGACATCATCGGTACGTGTAATTCGTAATTCAAACCCAAAACGACGGCCGTCGCGCGACGGACCGTGCCCGTCCAGGTCCCGTCATTTCGACGGCCGTGCCCGGCGCCGGGTCGGCCAACATCCCTACGAAAAGCAACCCGACGCGGGCGACGCGTATGTCACGCGGTTGTTACTGGAACAGCCACACGTTGTAGTCGCCGATCAAATAGTCGCCGATCAAACTTCCCAATTCCGTTAAACTAGATTCCCAGAACACCAGGCGCGCTTCTTCGAAGCAGGATCGACGTTTGTTGGCGCTTTTCTCCAAGTCCCCTCATGTCTTTTCGCCGTGGACGCACCGCGTACGACAACATTCCCCGCGCGCCTCGCGGGCGTACACGTCCTTCCTCTGATCGCGGTCGTGGTCAACCCCGCCGGCACCCCGAGTTTCCCCTACCCCGGGCTCTCCGTCGTCTGCGGGGCTCACTGCAGACCTTTCTATCCCCTTCATCGTCGAGATTCCCGAAGAAAGGACCTTTATCTTGGGAGTTCCGGGGAATCCCCCGCCTTCGTCTTTGAACGCTGCGTTCCTCAACGTCCCCTGGTCTCGCCCGCTTCGCTTTCCGTTTCCGCCTCGGGATGAAGCCATTCGCCACTACCAAACCCTGGAGTTCTGGGACGGCCTGCCCCGGACCCCGGACGATTGCCCCGCCGACGCTACCCAATCCGAGTGGGGCCAGCAGGCATTCCGCGCGTTCGCACAGCTCAGCGAGTACCGCCCCGTCATTTTTGGCACCCCTACGCTTCCATTCGTGGTCTTTTTCAACGAACGCCCAGAGGACTGGCGTTGGGCTTCGTCCGCTTCGTCCGAACGGTTGGTCAACGCGTCAGAGTTTATCCGAACATTGCACGAACAGCTCGTTCTTGCCCTCGACAAGTACAGGATGGAGACCGGGCGCGCGGAAATTGATACGCGGGCTGTTAAGGAAGCCGCCCGACATGTCCTCTGGGCGTTGGTAAGCTCTTCCGGCTGCCTTTCTGTCCGTTCCTCATTCCCCATAGATTCGCATCGAGCAAACGCTCGTTATGCTCGCTCGCTCCGGTCGTCCCACATTTGCCTCCACCAAGCTCGTGGCGGAAATGCGGGAGCTCTTCGCCCGCGCGAAATATCAGCGCTGCCAAGGGGATCCCGAGCGGGAACTGACCTGGCTCCGGCTTTCGTACTTGGTGAACCCATCCGACCGCCACTCCCAGTGGCGTCGCCAGCCCGCGTTGCTCGAACCCGCTCCAGCATGCGCCCAGGAACTCCAATATCTTCAACCTGACCGCTTCCACATGGACCCGCGGAAAGAGTCCCCCGGGACCCGTATCACGTCCCGACTTGTGTTCACATGGATTTCCTGGGTTTCTTCGATAGTAAGGGTTTATTCTCATCGTTTGTCTGGTTTTGACGTGGTTCGGACGGGCGTAGAATTCGCGGAGTTCGGTCGTCCAACCCCTCCACTTCGCGGGATCTGTCCGCCAATTCCAACGAGACGCTGGACAAGTTGAACCAGCCGGGACCGTCAGCCCACTTTTTGGGCATCGAAGAGACGTTGGAGTTTGCGAACGAGAGAGGTTTCTCCCTGTCGGAGCTGGTTTCCTTTGCAGAATTGGAGCAACTATTCGCCCCGCAACTCGCACCCACGCCGAAGCCTTCTCCCCCAGTCGCACCTCCTCTGGCACCGCCTGCCGCGCCCTTCGCCCCTTCGCCGTTGCCTCCCATAGAGGCCTACCCCACCGACTCGGATGAGGAATCCGAGGACACCCGGGAACGGCGCCGACGTCGCAAAGGCAAAGGTCGCGCTGCCGCTGAGGATTCCGAATCTGATGAGTTGGACGAGGAGGAAGGTCCGGAAACGAAGCCAGAGAACGTCGATGCGCCACGCGCCCCGGCACCCGCGTCGCCTCGCCCAGCTCGCGTGCCTCCTTCTCCCCGTGGCGGCTCCGTTCCGCCGCTACAGCGGCACCTCGAGCCCGTGTCCCCGGAGGAGTTGCTCAACTGGCCCGGAGAATCCTGGCGCCCCGTCGGAGCCGTTTTGCGGGCGATCAAAATCCCCTGTGACCTGTGCCGGGAGAATTGTGGAGCGTGCACAGTGTTCCAGAATAACGCCGACGCGGTCGCCCCACGAACTTCGAAAGGGCGCTCCACTTGCGACCGGTGTCAGGCGAAACACCAGGCATGCGAGCCGTGGAAAACGTTCGCGAACAATTTTCATGCTAGTTCGTTCGTAGAGAACCCGCTGCGATATTGGGAGCACCGTGGGAACGGGCAATACATCTGCTTGGAGCGGGATCCTCGGGTGGAGGATTTGAATGAGTTAGGTGCGTCCTGACCCTCTTCTTCCTCTCCTCCTCTTAGTTCTTTCAGCGGCCCACTTTTCCCTCGGGCAATTCTCTTACCGGTTCTTGCCCCGCCAGAACACAGAACGCGCTGGACTCCGCTCGACCACCATCGGACCCGATCGCCGCCGCGGTGACACCTACCGCCCATCCCGCGATCGTGGCCCGCCCCCAAACGCTTCCCGGGAACCCCACGCCGACCGCGAGGCTCAGAATCGAGCAACTCCACCTCCTCCGGAATCCGACCGTGCGTCTCCGTCCGCGCGAAAACGCAGCGCCTCCTCGCCGCCTCAGGACGAGCGTCCTTCCTGTCGTCCCCGTCGCAGTCCGACGCCGCACCTCCCGGGTCCTTCGCCGGCCAACGAGATGCCTCCACCGCCTCGCCCAGCATCCCCGCCACGGGTAGTCCCCTCGCGTACTCCTCCGCGCGTAGATCCCGTACCGGAACCTTTGTTTCGCGCAACCCAGAGTCTGGCCCGTCGCGAGCTGGGTCTTTGCCATCCGTGCCGATTCCGGGAAGCCTCCCGTTGGGCTGGTTGGCGGATGCTATTCACGGGGCCTATGTGGCGACGTCCGCTTCCGAGGCAATGTCATTCGAGGGTTTCTGGTGGAGCTGGGACGGATGGCGGTAGCCTCGCGGCGTCGTGACCCGGAGCAATAGAAGGCGACGTTCCGAGAGCAGATTCGTGGGCGGAACGATTTTTTTATAATTTCAAGTATTTCGTGTATAGTGTAGAACTAGATATGCCTCCTCCTCCTCCGGGGTTTCCACCCCTTGTGAAATGCAACTTCTTCTTTTCTTCTGTGGTTTTCGTCCTTTCGTGTGATTCGTCGAGACCTACCCAGGGCCAGATGCGCCAGAGTCAAATGCCTTGGAAATTGATCCAGACCGTCAGATTTTTTTATGGGGGAGTACAACGTACAGGAGACAGACGTGCACTGTCCACTAGCGCACGCCAAACCGTTCGATCCGCAACTTTGACCTGAGAAAAAGGGTTTAGAGGCAAACCAACGTCTTGACACAACAAAACAAACCGTTCGGCTTGACAACGTCGGCGGGGCAAGCAGACGAATCACCGGTACACGTCTCCGCTACGTCGCACTGTGCGTCTTTCGCTGGTCGGCAAACCTGCGTCGAAGGCGCAAACCCACATTGCGCCGTGCAGCAAGGGCTGCTGTCTGGATCACACACAGCGCCGGCCGTGAATTTACAGGTTTTGGAATCGCAACACGGAGAAGTGACATCTTCACCGGGGTCGCAATCCTCGCCGCTCTCGACGATGCCGTTGCCGCACATCTGCAGGGAGATCGTCTCGACGTTGCTGCTTGGGTCCTGCAGACAGGTGCTATTCGTTCGAGACGCGCCAGACGCTGTCATCAAAGAGCCTGTGAATATACTATGAGCATCGATGGTCTGTACGAGACCAAGAGAGATACAAACAAATATTTCCCAGACTGCATTGTGAGAAGACTGTTTCTCCGTCTCCGCGACAGGGCTCATTATGAATTTGGCATTCGCATCACAGGAACTGGCGGTCAATGGGCAGCATGAAGAGGTGGCATTGCACCCGTCAGCGCACTGATACCTTCAGTCAAGGGCTCCAGACTCTAACGATCGACTCACGTCATGCTAAGGGAAGATATTGATCAATGCGCAGCGAAGTTGGAAGCAAGTAAAAGACGTACAATGGCACCGAAGTTGTGGCCGATTTCATGCGAAATGACTTGCCATTCCGTCATCCCCGCGGTGCTAACTGCTGTACCGGAGACTATGGAAGGAGCACTGCCTGACGAGGACTGCTGGCATCTGGGATTCTCAATTCAGCGTTCCAATTGCAGCAGAAATGAAGAAATTCACAATGTGCCCAGCCACGCGATGCCAACCTCGGTACCAGTAGGGCAACCACTCATGAGGTGCCACAAACCAGCACTATCCGCGCCCTTGTCCCCACGCCATTGGGAGAACAAAGACAGACGATCGTTGAGAGTAGTATTGCAATTGACGTTCCACGGGAAGGAGTGTTGACCGGGTGGGGCACCTGTTCTTTGGTTCAGCCACAATCTATGTAAAATCAAAGCCACTTACACCTCATCCTGAATCTGCAACTCGACGATTCCAAGGCTTATGTTAATGTCGACTTGTAGAGTGAACTCGCGGAGTTCCAATCGTTCAAGATTTGGCTTGTGGCATTGGAATGAGAGCCGTATTTCGCTGTATACTCGCAATCCGCCGCAACACCCATATAGAGCTACGAATCCGAATGAGCACACGACGTGTAATGAATCTAGTGTAAGCACCCACCACTTTCTGGGTGTTTGGGCATCCCGCCGTCTGACCGATATTGTCGACGAAACTACCAAGAGAGTCTTAGCTGGACCGAGGTGAAATTAATTGATACGCACCTGGTGCCCAGGGAGTTACCAACCGCATCATCTCTCTTGGCAGAAAAGTTGCCGAGATAATTGATGGAGTTGTCGAACCACGAGGGAGTCGTAGGCTGTCGCAACAAGGGGTTCTGCGTGGGGTCCGTATTGAAA
>QVIE01000028.1:0-15542 GCA_013387415.1 Panellus pusillus
TGATTGCATTATACCGTACGCCGGCTTGTTCTTTACTCTAATAATAAAAGATTAAATTTTAAATAACCCCTCTCTACACACCCAGGCGTATGCCAGTACGGGCCCGTAAGGGTTTGATACTTATTATAAATAAACGCGTATATTTCCGTTTAACTTATTAATTTATCTTTTTTACCTCTTGTTTATCCCCGGCTCCGCCACTCCTGTATTTTGGTTTTCTCTATTATTATCTGTCCGACATTATTCGCTCGTACTCTTTTTTTATATCTATTTATATATTATAGAGAATAAAATAGTCTTATTTTATATTAAAGGTCTATACGAGGTATTGTACGGTGAAGTCTAACGACTAGTGATTTGATGATGTTTAACTCTTAAAGGCTTATGGGTATGTATACCTGTCTTGTATTTGAGAGGGTATCTGTTGTAGACACAGCCACTATTTAGATTAGTGATTCTGTCACTGTTAAAGTAGGTGTACAGATTCATTCATGGTTTGGTTTATATTTTCAGGTATGTAAGAGGTTCCTGTTTTAATTTACCTCTTTTTAAAATTTATATATATAAATTTATGAAAATTAATCTTTTAAAATTGTTAACTATTCTTGATTTTTTAAATGAGCATTATCTCTTTACTACTCTATTCTCTTGTATTATTTTTTTGCCTTTTACTTTTTTAATTTTTGATGGTTTCAGCTTTTCGGATAATAAGTTTATGAAAAGTTGACAAATATTTAATATTTTCTTTACATTAGTTATTTTATTAATTTTATTTTTTAATATTATAACTCTAAATTAAATAATTATTCTATTTATTGTTTTCCTTTTTTTTGTGATATTCAAAGTATTTATTTATTAGATATATTTTTAGATCATATAGAAACAATGTGTGATTACTATATAAATTTAAATCTCAACTATATTATTAAAATAATTAACCCCCTTTTTAAATTTAATCGACTAATAGTCCCTTAAAGTTTATTGCTGTATTGTCTTTAAGGGTATAATGCAAGTATGTCTTATTTCCTTTGGAACAATGTTTCTTTGAGTATACGGAAGTCTCTATTATATTGAGATTTCCGGTCATAAAATAATAAAAAAAATAGAAAGGTATTTTATTTTTTTTTTACTTTTATAGAGAGATATTTTATAAATCTCTAATAATGAAATGGTTTTATTAAGTGTCTACTCGTCACTTCCCGCTCCTACTGATGATTCTTCTCTGTGCTAGTCCCAGGCTTCTGGGCTGGTGAGGGTGAAAGTGTGCAGGTGTTGTGTTTCTGACGTTTGTTGTGCTCAATATTTAAGGTATGGTTTAGTGCAGTTCAGGCTCCATGACAGCTGTCTTGCGTATCATTTCAAGTGTTGATCCCTACGTAGTCCGTACTACGCTGCGTATTAGTACGGAAGGAGCGCTGCTGTGGTTGGTTACATACCACCGAAGGATGCAGGGTAAGTCAATTATATTGTTATATATTATTTAATTAGTACTAGTTTCTAATTAACCTCAACTGGCTTAGTTTCTATGGATAAATAAGACCGATCTTTTTAACTGTTTTAATATTAGATATTATTGAGCATTTGCTATAAGATTTCTATATTATACTGTTAGATTAAACTGTTAGAAGAAGAAAGAAGATAAATTTCTGTAAAGGATTGTTATATTTTTACTCATTTATTTCTAGTGAGTTTAAATTTATGAGGTTAATGGGTTTAAAACCTGAACTGATTGGTTGAGATTAAGAGAATCTCCTTAAAAAATTCTTTTTTAAAATAAACGCGTACGCACGCGTACGCGTAAAAAAAAAATTTTATATAAAACATGACAATTTTAAAAAAATATTGAGATAATTTTACGTTCTTTACTTATAAGCGATTAGATGGTTTGTTAAAGACTTTTTCTTACTTGTGTTTAATAATATTAATTATTAAGTGTTATCAGAATATAAATAATATGCCTCGCAGGTGAGTGAGATGCAAGGTTTGAAGTGATGAATGATGTGAACATGCTGCCAACAGGTCATCGACGAAATATCTCCGCGCTCCAAGGACACCATTGTCGGCTTAGGAGAGCGCCTGGCGTGCAAGATCATGACCACTGTTTTACGGGATCAGGGTATTGACGCCGAATACGTTTCCCTGGAGAATATCGTACCAGCGGCTGATCTCGACCCGGAAAACGACAACTCTCTGGATCAGGAGTTTTACGATCGCCTTTCGCAGGCCGTGGGCGAACGCATCAAACAATGCGGGCCTCGAGTGCCAGTCGTTACCGGTGAGCTTCAATCCCGCCTCTCGCTACCAACGCCAATGACTTGTGTTAGGGTTCTTTGGACCCGTCCCGGGCTCGTTATTACGACAGATTGGTCGCGGGTACACGGATCTGTTGTCGGCGCTGCTTG
Organism: Panellus pusillus; assembly: GCA_013387415.1. NCBI lineage: Eukaryota > Fungi > Basidiomycota > Agaricomycetes > Agaricales > Mycenaceae > Panellus > Panellus pusillus. The sequence continues at coordinate 2,403 of QVIE01000028.1, forward strand.
CGGTTGGCCTCGAGGCGGCGGAGCTTCAGATTTGGAAGGAGGTTGACGGTATCTTTACGGCGGATCCGCGCAAGGTCCCCACCGCGCGTCTCATTTCCATGATCTCTCCCGCCGAGGCAGCAGAGCTCACGTATTATGGAAGTGAAGTCGTCCATCCTTTCACTATGGAACAGGTAGTTTTTTTGTACGTTTTCTGACCTGTGATCTAACTTTCTGAACAGGCTATCAGGAGAAAAATCCCCATCCGCATAAAGAACGTAGAGAACCCCCGCGGAGGCGGGACGGTTATCCATCCAGACCCAGAAGCGGATACGGCGCAGCCCGAGGACGACGTTGACAGTGTCCCTGAGCCTGCGTCTCCGCTGGACCTCGCGATGCTCAGCGCGCGCGCGGCGCAGGGGTCGAAGCAGCATCCGCGGCACCCCACTGCGGTGACGATCAAGGATCACATCCTCGTGCTTAATATCAACTCGAATCGTAAGAGTGTGTCGCACGGGTTCCTGGCTGGCATATTCAGCACGCTCGACCGGTTCGGGTGGTGGTGGACTTGATCAGCACGAGCGAGGTGCATGTAAGTATGGCCATTGAGGATGGTTTGTCGAAGAAGATACTTGAGCGGCTGTTGAGGGATCTACAAAAGAGCGGGACGGTATGCGCCAGCTTTCATGCGTCCCTCATGACTTGACCACTAACCGGCTCTTCGTGCGCAGGTCTCCGTCCACCACGACATGGCGATCCTCTCGCTAGTAGGGAAGCATATGCACAAGATGATCGGTATTGCGGGGCTCATGTTCACGACGCTCGCGAAGGGCAAGGTTAACATCGAGATGATCTCGCAAGGCGCGAGTGAGATCAACATCTCTTGCGTCATTGAGGGGCAGGACGCCGTCAAGGCGCTGAATTTAATACACCAGAGCTGCTTGCAGCTCCCGGATTCGTTCGCGACTCCCAAAAGCAGTACGTTCCCTTTGGTTATCAAGTGGATGTTCTGCTGACTGCGGCCGCCTAGTGGTCGTAGGGCCGTGGTTGTTCTAGACCTGCACTGCTGTGATACAGACATTATAGAGTAGAAGTACATGAATCGTAATTGTATATTGGACTTCTACGATGTTGTAAATGTATCGCATAGACGGATTTTTTTGGCACACATCAACGCCCGCGGCCACTGGTTTCAGTTTCTGTTTGTTGCCTGCTTGCTGCTCTTTCCCTCCCGTGCTTGCACTTTTTGCGCCATATTGCTGGCCTCTCGCGTTCTTGGACTCAAACTCAAGTCTTCAGAAAGGAAGATTCAGGCGTCGCGGATTGAGACCGGGATCGCTTTAGGATTTGGTTGGTGGTCCGAAGGTGCGCATGCGTCAAGTTACACTTTCCTCCGCGTCTTCCTCTACATCCATTCTACTGTACTCTTCGCGTTCCTTTGGATATTGACGGTCGCCACGGGGCATTCTATTGCCGATGAAAGACGCCTGGTTTTTCGTGGCGTCAAAACGTGTCCGACATTCCTCCCCCATCCCTTCTGTTCCGGCGGGCTTGTGGACTGCGATTGCTCACTCGACGCTATTCCAGATACCTACTGCACGTCAACGCACGAGATCCCGGAGGTGCGTACGGAGATATCTAGGTCAATACTGCCGCCGCTCATTCTCCATGCTAGTCTACCTACAACTTACAGTGCGTATTCCCTTTTGCACCGAGAACCGCAGTTCACGTCCGAGATACAAGGTCTAGTTAATGGCTGAAGCTACTGCGACATTCAAAGATATCCCCGAGCTTTTTGAGGTGTGTGGCAATTACAATGTCTCCATACATACCTACATACTGACTGCGCCACACACAGGTCGATCTCGGTGAAGCGCTCACCGCCCGCACTGAGAGCCTCTGTGAGTCGAAGCTGTCGCGTTCGCGTTATCTAACGAAACTAATGCCACACAGCGACATTTAGGGAGCTCGGCCCACCCGATCTCTGCCATGTCGTGAAAAGCACCGGAAGGCGGGCCAACGCGATCTCGGCTCATACCACTACATCTCTGGCGTCGACGCCTCATCCTCGGCCTCCCTCGCCGCGTACATCAACTCCCTCACCTACGCGATCGAGGACTCGAACGCGTGGTTCTCCAAGACGCCTGTGTGGAAGGTGCGCAACGGCTGCTATTGTTGCTTCAACGCCTTTTCGCGCGTCGACTTTCGCGTCGATGTCAAAATCCCCGGAGGCGTGAATGCGTATGTTGTGGATCTGCGAGGGGAGAGGTGTGTTTATACCCCACCTTGCCATTGCTTGCATTCTGAAGAGGGTTCAAGGCATGAGGCGACTTCCGATATGTGGCAGGAGACGTACGTCTCTGCCCTTCTGCGCGCGATCCTGTATTCGGACGACCCGACCCACTCGCTCGACGCGTGGCGCAAACTGGATCCCATCCCATCCCCGGAAGGCGAGCTGAGGTTCCTCGCTGCCGCCGAGGCGTTATTTTTGAAAGGTACGACCTACTTCGTCTGCTTGAATACGTTACTCACTTCAGTCAAGGCTGGCAAGTCGGCTCTGATCCAGAAATCCAGGTTGCGTCGGTAACGACGAACCACCTGACTGCTGGACTGCTCAAGTATTTTGGCGCCTCTGGGCGGTATCAGCAAGTAGCGAACTTATTCGAGAAGATTGCTGTGCGGGAGCCGGAGGTTAATTCTCTGCTTGCTCGCGCGTATATCGGGATGAGTATGTGTACTCTTTTGTTTTGATTCTGAACGAATCGCAATCTGAGGCGCGCAGATGAGGAAGTCAAGGCGGTACAGATCATGTCGACGGCGCTGCGAGGAGCTCCGGGCCCGCCTCGTACACATTACTGCACGCGCAGTGCGATTTTCTGCGGGGCAAGGGCCGCGCGGATTGGGCCCTCAAGCTGGCGCGCCAGGCGGTCAACGCCGCACCGAGCGAGTTTGTCACTTGGGAAAAGCTCACGGAGGTGTATGTCGAGTTGGGGATGTTCGAGTCGGTGGGTTTTCTCGCTTCCGCGGTATTCTTATGATACTGAAGAATGCTGGCTGCAGGCGCTGCTCACGCTCAACTCGTGTCCGATGTTCACGTTCAATGGTCGTGACGCACACCGGCAGCTCACGCCTTCACGGGTGCACCTCCCTTTCCATCGCTCGATAGGCGAGATTCTGCCAGATCGCGTTAAGACGGAGGATGATGAGGTTTGCGCTGATATCTTTTTTCAGCGCCCTGACGACTCATTCCCTCTTTTTTTTCAGGCCGACCCCGCGCTGCAACGACTTCCTGCCCCAGGGCTACGAGGCACCTGGGCTCGCGCGTATGCGCTTCTCACGCGACTTGTCGCTCAGATCGGTTGGGACGAGCTGCTGAAGACGCGAAGTGCCGTGTTCGTCATGGAAGAGGAGTATCGCATGCAGAAGACGCAGAGCGAGTTGAATGGACACGGACGCAAAGAGTCGACGGAAGGCACCACGCTTGCCGAGAGTGGTGAGGGTGTGGAGGACAACGCGTCGACGAGGGGGATGGTCAGTCCCGGGGGCGTCTCCTCGGTTGACAGTCCAAGCAGCGTCGACGCGCCCCTCGAGGTGAATGGGAATGGGAACGCGAACCCGAGCGAGATCGGGATACCTACGATCCGGATCTCGACCGAATCTGATCGCGAGAACGAGGAAGAGGGGGTCAAGGACAGGGACAAGGATGCCGCGTCGACTGCAGCAGATTCGCTGGAGCGGCCGGTGCAGGCTGCGGCCGGGGACAATGATGGAGACGACGCCACGGTTGCCGAGAAAGGGAAGGAGCCTTCGTCGCCGGTTACGCAAGAGCCATTTTCCTTCAGCAATAAGCGATTGTGCGAGCGATGGTTGGATAACTTGTTTATGGTGCTATACGAGGTGCGTGGTTCGTTACTTGGATCGGATGGTATCTCATCGGCCACCTAGGACCTGCGAGTGTGGACCATCTTTCGTGCCGAGGTGGCGCATTTCAAGACGCAGCACGTCGCGTACCGCAAGACGGGGCTCGAGTGGGAAATTCTGGGCGATCTGGGGATGCGGTTGCATCACAAGGAGGAGGCGAAGGAGGCGTACCAGCGGTGTCTTGACACGCCGCGGTACTCTGTCAAGCCGTGGGCGAAGCTCATGGAGATGTATGCCGAGGAGGGGGACATCCAGAGGTCGATACAGACCGCGATCCGCGTGGCGGCGTACCAGTATGCGGAGTACACGGAGATGGCGGTAAGTACATACTTGCATACATCGTCGGCGGTGTTCTGACACCGGGGCTGCTAGTATCCGACGCAAATAGCGCAGTGTTTCTTCAAGCTGGGCAGTGTCCACGGACACGCCAAGATCTCGTACACACTCCTCAGCATGGGCCTCCCTGATCCGATCCTTAAAATTATGGACAGTTATCTGCAGTATGGCAAGACTTTCAAAGTCGAGGGCTACGATTTCTAGTTTTGTTTTTCTTCTTTGTCTCGCGTCGGCATGCCAGACGCATACTCTACTTAATTATGAAATCCTTACTTATCCTATCGTTTCTTGGAATTTCTATTCATTACAGCGGGTATAAGGATAGAATACAACCAACGGATGTCGAGAGTCTATGGCGGGGCCCGCCAGTACTCGCTCGGTGCAAAACCCGTCTTGAGCGCCGCAATCGAACTGCGCGCCTGCGTACGCAATGGGCCCACCACTTCGTCCTGGTCGAACCCGCTGTTGAGTTTCCGGGCCAAGTCTTGGACGCTTTCGTCCTCGCGCACCCACGCCCCCTCGCGCGCCTCAGCGGTCCACCACGCCGATGCGCGCGCGCGGAGATCGGGCACGCGCATCACCGCGCCGTGCGTGAGGCGCAGCAGCTGGATGCGCGCGGCGGTGTTTTCTGCCGTGCGGATGGCTGCGGCTGTGGGTTGACTATCGAGGCGGTGTATGTTGAGGCGGGGGCGTTGTGTACGATGACGGGGAGGAGGAGAAACAGGAGGCGCCGGAAAGAGGAGGAGGTTGTCGTGCCACTGCGTCCGTCATGTGTTACAATTAATTTTGAACAGGTGAGAGAAGGGGCGTACCATGTAGACGGGTTGTGCATCTTTGGGTATCTCTATGGGTACAGTCACGATGTAGTAGACTTCAAGACAGAAGGCACCGGCGACGGCGGCTACGGCCATCGTGCGCCAGCGTTCTCGCTCGGACTTGTTGATGGTCACAAGCTGTAAATTCTTTCAGCGCGGAGGATGTTAGGCGAGCTAATGGGCGTACCCCAATGACTATGACTTGCCAAATGTACGCAAGCAAGGCTCCCGGCAGCGCGAACATCCCGAATTCGTCGAATGTCCTGCAGTAGTCGCAGTTTGCGACCACCGAGTGACCGAATCTATTCGAGATTAACTTGAGAATCAATCTCCGGAATATAAAGACTACACACCGTACGTAGTACGTTTTCACGTCGAAAGACTGCAGGTGCTTGAGAAGAGTCTCCAGTGGCCTCGGAAGGTCCCCAGTATCGGACTCTTTGATAAACATGCTGCGAATCGCGTCGCTAGGCGTGTTTAACGGTATCTTGAGACGCGTGTAGATGTTGAGGGGTTGCAACACCATGATGCAGTACAGCCAGTAGAGTGAGTGCAGCAGGATAAATATGCTGAGCAATGAGCGGGTAGAGGTCAATGGTCTGCGGGGGGCTTTTTGGATCCTCAAGTAAAAGTATGGCACAATGATGCAGACTCCGGTGAAGAGAAACAGGGCGAGGGATACCCCTGCGGCGGCCATCGCGTGACGGATTCGCGTCGAGATGAAAGAACAGAACACGTCGGCGCGTCCTCCAAACTTTGATCCGTTCGTTGGTGATCGCAACAACTGGCAACAGGAAACACTACATACTGCTGCTTCTATTCTACAGAAAAACCCTCCGCAAGAGATGACCGACCCACGGACCACCACACTGCTTGCATGCAGAAAGATCATCAAGCTTGCATGGAATAAACTGCTTCCAGAACTCAAGGGGTCTCGCACGGGACATATCATTGAAAAGGCTTTCTCGAGCGACAACATCTCACCGGACGAGATACCATATGATCACACCAGCACGACTACCACAATGGCACGCGGCGGATAAACAGATGGGTGGAGGATGGCAAGTGTGTTTGTTTTGCTTCGGTGCGTCGGCGTGGTTCTGAAAAATGTGTCCACAGGAGGAATCCGTGAAGGTGTCGGAGCTCAAGAGCGTCTCTGGCTCCAACAAGCTGTCTCATGGAACGTTGGCCTTTGGGTCGGAGAGTATCAAGGCTGCGATTAATGGGTGCGTATCTATTTCTGTCCCCTCCCATAGAACGAGTAGTTATTCAGCCTGAATTATGCAGACGCAAATCCGATATTGAGAGTGAGCGGCTTCCCTCAGAGCTGTTCGACGCCGAGTCGGAGGAGGGGCGGAAGATCATCAACTCGACGTCGACCTTCGCGTGTCGTTACCCTCCACACCCGCCGAGCAGAGCTTCGACACCTTCGAGGCCATCAATGCCGAGGCGGCGTTGAATGGCACTGGCTCCGCGCCGCCTCCGCCGCTTTCTCTCAGCACCAACACATCGGGAGTGTCCTCTATGGGGTCGCCGGTCGCAGGGAGCATGAGCCCCACGTCTTCGGTGACGCTCGGCACGGCGGCGTTCCGACGCGGGCACGGGCGGCAGGTGAGTCTGACGATGACTAGAGCACGATGAGTCTGATTCAGGGGGTGTGGGATCGACATGCGGCGGCTGATAGCATCGCGGGGAGGCGCCGCGCGATGTGGAGGGGCTTGTGGGCCGCCTGGCGGGGATCAGTGTGAATGGGTCGAGGCCGGAGGCGAATGGGGCGCCACAGGCACGGCGCAATGAGTAAGATCTTGTGGACGCTTACCTTCCTTTCATTTCTTGTTCCGAAGCTCTGCTTGCAGCTGCAAACATTACTTCTCTCTTCTTCTGTTTTTTTTTTCTACCCTTTTCGTCCCTCTGTACATAAATTTCCGCAGTCCAATGGAAGTGCACAAGCGCATGTATACTTCATTATTCACGAATGACTGGCGAAAGCGCTGCTGAGCTCGACACTTTGCTTTTGCTTGGCGATGTGGGTTTGCCGGTCCGCTCAACGTTAAGACTATCGTTGTTTTCTCGAAAAGCTTTGACCATATTGGAGCGACGCGAATTTTCGCGAAACGCGTACCGTCACTGATCACGCAGGTGTAACCGTCACGCAGATTGCCATTCGCTGCCATTGTTCGAACACCACCATCAGTGGCCTGCACGGTCGAGCCGTGTCGCTTTGGTCTTGGTTTAAATTCCAGTAAGACTTCAATCTCTCTTTGTTTCTGACTACCATGGCCTCACACACCGCCGTCTCCAACAGTCTCTCCGGAGTCTCGACTGTCTCGTCGACACCGCACAAGTCGAAAACACACAGCCAGACGCAGTTCGCGTCCAACGTGGAGGTCACGAAGCAGAGGAACTCAGCCCAGATGCATGTTTGGCATGAGCGTGTGCGCGAAGCCTACTCTACAGCCGTTCCCGTGAAGGAATTCTTCTCCTCGTATATGCCGACTCAAACTGGCGCTGTTTCCAAATCCGACATCGACAAGATCGTTAAGAAGAGCAAGGAGCAGCTCAATCAGACGTTGAAGAAAATCAAGACTGCCACCATCGAGCGCTCGATGTATGATGTTTTTGTAAACATTTCTTTTGCCTGGTTGTGAACGGGCACGAACTAATTTCTTTTAGGTGGCGTACGTAAACGAGGTCGTCAAAGACTTTCCATCCGATAGGAAACCCGTGTTCCAAAATACCTGGGCGACTACTTTTCACGGCCTGCACGCCACGCAGCATGAAACGCGTCCAGATGTCGCGTCCACCCTCCCCGGATCCCCGCTTCCTAAAGTGTGGGATTGGTACCACATTGGGTCGACCATCGAGTTCAAACTCAAGGAAGACCCCTTTGACGTTAATCATACAATCAGGAGCGGCCAAGAAGACACCCTCGTGCAAGTCCTCAAGAACGCACTCCGCATGTTGATGGCGACCCGAGGCTGCTATACGTTCGTCGTGAGCGTATTTGGCAGGCGTGCGCGCCTGTTCCGGGTCGATCGCTCCGGTTTCATCGTCACACACCCTTTCGACTGGTCGAGGGAGCATGGTGTCTTTCCCGAATTCTATTGGCGTCTCTGCCGCGGCGGCACCAGCGGTTATATGTTGGGGCACGACACCACGGTCTTCAAAGTGACCGACGATGAAAAAAGCAGCTGTGTGCCGAGCTCAAGAAGATGCAGGAGTACTCGTCCGTGGACTTGGCCGAGGCCACTGACCGGAGCTGTCGCGTCCAGGTCAAAGTTGGCGAGACAACGAAGGACGCTTTCACCTTCGGAAAACCTGTCTTCCAATCTACGGGGCTCTTCGGACGCGGCACCCGTGTGGACTTCGTGCTGATCGACGGGAAAGTGTACGTGATGAAGGATGCCTGGCGACAAGAGTGTCGCAGACCCGAGCACCATTTCTACGACGTTATACACGATTACGTCGAACGCGAACTCGACGGTGAATGGCCCGCAAGTCTTGCTGCCTGGCGAGGCACTCTCGAGTTGTGGGAGAACGACCCCGGCCACAAGACGATTACGGCTGCACTCCGCTCGAACGACGATTCGCGTCTGGATCGATGCCACGATCGCTCCGTTTTTTCGTCCGTCGGTACCACTCTCGACCATTTCGAGTCTACGATGCAATTGGTGAAGGCTATCCGGGCTGCCGTCGCAGGTACGAAGTTCACCTTCAATGTCTTCTTCTGCTCACCACCTCGCGGGCAGGCCACGAAATCGCTTACAAGGCTGGCGTCTTGCACCGTGACATCAGCGCGGGCAATGTTCTCCTCCTCCCGGACGGGGGATTTCTTCTTGACTTCGACTACAGTGCGTTCACGGACGAGGGGCTGGAACGGTTTCAAAGATTGCATCCTGGGGTCAAGACAGAGGAAATTGATAAGAAGTCAAAGGACATAACGGTGCGACTTCATTTTTATTCGTACATCCTTTCTTACGTGTTTGTAGGGCACTTTCCCATTCATGTCGATTGCATCACTCCAGCAAGTAGAAGACCCAGTCGCCCCGTTTTGTCATTCGTGTGCGGATGATCTTCAAGGATTTTACTGGCTTCTGATCTGGATCGTTCTACGCCATACCGAGCATGCACACTACAAGGGTTCCAGGGCTTGTGCTTTCCTTTTCGATGGGAACGTTGGCTACGTCCTCGCACAGAAGTCAAAGTGGCTTTTTGACTATCTGCTGTTACCCACTATCAGTCGCCCCCGCCTCGCAGTCACGAACAACGTTCCTCTGACCAATCTCATCGAAGCTTTGACTCAGACAATTACGAATCAATTCAATGTCCCTGTCATTCCTCCGACTCATAAATCCTTCCTGGACGCCTTTGACGCGGCCCTCGCTTCCCCCGGGTGGCCGGAAAACGACAAGAGCCGGGAGTTCACGCTTACCCACATTCACGACGCGAACCCCAACGTCGATGCTTCAATGCCTCCCCCTTCTCAGCTCCCATCCCGTGTTACTAGTGGCCCTGTTTTCCCCACGCCGCTATTTGCTGCGGCGCCGGCCCCTGCTGCTGCTAGTGGCTCACGGGGAGTGCTGGAGGCTCCGGGAAGCGCAAACGGGAAGAAGAGGCAGATGAACAAGAGGAGGAACAAGGTCCGGTCCGCGGCTCGGCGGGGAGAGCTGCCGCACCAGCGTCCCAGCCCCCTCGTCGCAGCGCGCGGCAGAGAACCAAAACCGAGTAATTTGTGTAGCAGTGCGTACCCCGCGAGTGTATTATATTTGTCCATTGCATGATCAATTCTCTGTCCTTTGTGCTTTCGACCTGGCTTGGCCTGGATCGGGGCCGTCGATCATGGCAGCGTTGCTTCGCGCATTTCTCACAGAAATGAATGAATGTTGATATGAAGGGCCAGGGCAGCCCGCAGTTGACATCGGCGCTCATGCACATGGCCTGCCATGGGACCTGGGTGTCACGGAACGCGTAACGTCACTGATCATACAAATGTCACATGTGACTGTCGACTACAATGCACTACCACTGTGCTAAGCCAGAGCGTCGGATCCACTGGGAGCACGGGCTATGGACCGTGGACCGTGGACTTGGACCTCCGGTGGTAGACCTCTGATCGCCGGTCTTCGCCGGTCGTGGACCCGGACGTAGCGGTGGACCATGCTATAGATATTAGACCTGCACACCATTTTGTCACTGAGCTATGGGCTTGACCAATTGGGCTTCTGTCTATTGTTCCGTCTGCCATGTGCTTTTGTCCAGCGTCTCTGTCTATCTGTTTTGCCACCCGCTTCCGTTACCGCCTCAATGATGGCTCCATCTCTCTACTACTAATTAGTCTACTACAGTACCTTCCAATTATGGCCTTCCCTCTGAGATTATGACTTGACTACAACTTGCATTGCGTTGACTCGGAATTTTGGTGAAATAAAGAAATCACAACGAAAAGGTGGTAGGTCCACGGCCAATTATCGTGACAGACGTGATACGGTCCACGGCATGGTCCACAATTGATCTGCCGGCGATCATTTCTGATGTGGACCAGGTCTGGCCGCAAGGTCCGGCTGCAAGGTCTACCCGGCGGTCCAATAGATCGGTCCATGGACCGTGCTCCCAGTGGATCCGACGTCTCTGCTAAGCGAGCGCATGTGTCTATCGACACTTTCTCTTTTGAGCGATTACCATTGTCCAACAATGGCCCACGCAATTGAGCCGTGCGCTCTGATGGTGGAAATGCCGACAGTATTTCTATCTCTCGCTGTTTCTGACTCCTATCTCCACATACCCCCCAAGGCAACTTCGCGTCCAACGCAGACATCACGAAGCAGAATAACGCTGCCCAGATGGCTCGATGGCGTACCCATGTGTGCGAAGCATACTCCAAAGCGGTTCCCGTGCAGGAATTCTTCTCTTCGTACATGCGGGTTCAACCCGCTGTTTCCGAATCCGACATTCAGGACATCGTTGATGAAAGTGAGCAGCAGCTCAGAAAGACGGCGAAACGTATTGGAGCATCCACCATTGAGCGCTCGATGTATGATACTTTTGTAAGCATTCCTTTTGCCTGGCGGTGAACGGCCACGAGCTGATTCCCTGTAGGTGGACTACGTGAACAAGGTCGTCAAACACTTTCCATCGGAAAGGAAACCTCGCTTCAGAAATACTTCGGAGGTCACCTTCGAACAGCTGCATGCCACAGATCCAGATTCACGTCCGGATGTCTCGTCCACCCTCCCCGGAGCCCCGTGGCCCCAAACCTGGGATTGGTGCCACATCGGGTCAATCATCGAGTTCAAATTCAAGGAAGACCCCTTCGATGCACGACAAAATCATATTATCAAGGCCAGTCAATGCGACACCCTCGTTCAAGTGCTCAAGAACGCGCGCTACATGTTGATGGCGACCCGAAGCTGCTATACGTTCGTCGCCAGTGTATTCGGGAAACGGGCGCGCCTGTTCCGGGTCGACCGCTCCGGTTACATTCTTACACACCCTTTCGACTGGACCAAGGAAAGGAGCGTCTTTCCCGAATTTTATTGGCGTCTTTACCGCGGCGGCACCGAAGGTTATCTGTTGGGACACGACACCACCATTTCGAACCCGACTGCCCGTGAAAAGAGGGCTATGCGCTCGAAGCTTCGGAAGATGCAGGAGTACTCGTCCGTGGACTTGGTCGAGGCCACTGCCCTGAGCCATTGGGCTCGGGTCCAGGTCGACAAGAAAGAGACGCGCGCTTTCACGTTCGGAAAGCCCATCTTCCAATCCGCGGGGCTTTTCGGACGGGGCACCCGTGTGGATCGCGTCCTGATCGACGACGAAGTGTACGTGATGAAGGATGCCTGGCGGGAAGAGTGTCGCAGACCCGAGCATCATTTTTACGCTGTTATACGCGATTACGTCGAATGCGAACTCAAGAACGAATGGCCCGCAGGTCTTACTGCCTGGCGAGGCAGTCTCGAGTTGGGGGAGAATGACCCCGACCATAAGACTATCACAGCTGCGCTCCGCTCGGACGGCGATTCGCGTCTGGATCGATGCCACGATCGCTCCGTTTTCTCGTCCGTCGGTACCACTCTCGACAATTTCGAGTCTACGATGCAACTGGTGAAGGCTATCCGGGCTGCTATCGCAGGTATGAGGTTCACCTTGAATGATCTCTTCTGCTTACCACTTTGCGAGCAGGCCACGAAATCGCTTACAAGGCTGGCGTCTTGCACCGTGACATCAGCGCGGGCAATGTTCTCCTCCTTCCGGACGGGGGCTTTCTTCTTGACTTCGACTACAGTGCGTTCACGGACGAGGGGTTGGACCGGTTGCAAAAATTGCATCCTGGGGTCAAGACAGAGGAAATTGATAAGAAGTCGAAGGGCATAACGGTGCGGCTTCATTTGTATTCGTACATCCTTTCTGACGTGTTTGTAGGGCACTTTCCCATTCATGTCGATTGCATCACTCCAGCAAGTAGAACTACCAATCGTCCCGTTTTGTCATTCGTGTGCGGATGATCTTCAAGGGTTTTACTGGCTTCTGATCTGGCTAATTCTACGCCATACCGAGCATGCACACTACAAGGGTTCCGGGGCTTGTGCTCTCCTTTTCGATGGGAACGTCAGCAACGTCCTCGCAGAGAAGACAACCTGGATTTCCCAATACTATTCGTCCCTCGCCGCCGTCCATCGCCACCGCCTCGTAGTCACAAACAACGCTCCTCTGACCCACCTCGTCGACACTTTGACCCAGGCAATTGCGGCACAATTGTATCCCCCATTCATTCTTCTCACTCATCAATCCTTCCTGGACGCCTTTGACGCGGCCCTCGCTTCCCCGGGTGGCCGGAAAACGACAAGAGCCGGGAGTTCACGCTTACCCACATTCACGACGCGAACCCCAACGTCGAGGACTCAATGCCTCCCCCTTCTCAGCTCCCATCCCGAGGTACTAGTGGCCGTGTATTCCCGTGCCGCTGTTCGCTCCGGCGCCGGGTCTTGCTGCTGCTAGTGGCTCAGGGGAGTGCTGGGGGTCGGGAAGCGCAAACGGGGAAGGAGGCAGAATGAACAAGAGGAGAACAAGGTCTCGTCCGCCGCTTAGCGCG
>QVIE01000027.1:0-17262 GCA_013387415.1 Panellus pusillus
GGCCCACAAACCATTAATCGTGCAACAGATCTCTGAGTGTATTTAGATGATTTTTTTATACAAATTTTTAATAATACTGTGTTAGTGTACTAGGTATATCCTTTAAGACTTAAAGAACTTAAAAGGCGTACGCCAGCCCTGCCAGCCCTGCCTGCTCTGCCTTTAAATTATAAATAATTTCTTTACAACCGAAAAGGAACTGAGGCTTAAAAAAAATAATTAAATTACTACATAGGGAAGCGCTGCATATTATGTTTTATTCATTTTTTAATTCACAGATTAATAAATATCATTGGTAGAATATATTTATTTTCTAAAATAAACCAACCCTCCCCAGGCAGGGCTAGGCAGGGCAGGCTGGGCAGGCTGGGCGTACGCCAGCCTGCCCAGCCTGCTAGCCAGTTCGGGAAGGTTGAGTGGGTTTTATTTGTTCCAGATATTTTTTTTTTTATCTTTTTATTTTCCAAGTTAATACTTGTACTGTTGACGGTACTTGAGCAGTGCTAGAATCGAACTAGCTACGGTTGTAAACCAATTCTTTTACAGAGAATCACCATTACCAATCGGATCACCTGCCCTAGATTTAGTATGAAAAGTAATTTAACTATTCATTAAATGAGGTACTAACGTTTAATAACAGTTAACTAATTCAAGGTTAAATTTCCATTATTTTTTTTTTTGATTTATACAACTTCTATTTTTCTAATATCAATAATTAAATAATTTAATAAATTCGCGTTAAATCTTGAACGTAAGCTTAATAATACTAGCGCTTGTACATGTAAAATTTGATGAGGATACCTTTATATATTTTTTTTTTTATAATAGAATGCTAACCTTAAGCTAAAGATGTTTGTTAAGTTTTTTTTTTTCTGCAAAGTTGAGTTGTTATAATACGATCATAATATTAGATCATTTAAATTTATTAATATTCTTCTTTTAATTTTTGAGATTTTAAATAATTTTAACGCTTAATTATAAGTCTTGACTGTTTTAAATAATCCTATTATAAGTAATGAAAAATGGCCTATTTTTTCTTGTATATTATTAAATTAGAATATCTGTACAATAGTTAATTATTATTGAAGATAAACCTAAAATTTTTGTGTCAGATAAAATAAAAATTTTTTTTTTAAAGTTTCCTTAGTTTTTATCTAAAAAAAGAAAATGTTAAAAGACGTATTTTATTTATTCATTTAAAGGAAATGAACTCGACCAATTTTACTTTATCTAAAAAGGAGCTGTCAAAATTACCTGGAATCTTTTTTTTTAGGTATTTTAAGTGATCTAAAAATTTTAGGAAAGTAACTACTTTCTTCAAGGTGCATAATGGTGGGAGTAATATATCGACCTTAAGGCTTTAATATATATATTATTTAAATTAACTTAAAAATCCTTAAATTCTAAAAAAATTTAAAAGAAGTTAAGTGTTATATTTGAAGTTGTAAGTTTTAAAAATTAAGAATCAAAGCCAGCCCAGCCTATACTATATTTTAAGCAAAATTAAAAAATAATCAGCTAAATTACACTCAGAGATCTGTTGCACAATTTCAGTTCCGCCTATTTGTTTAAAATTTACCGCTGGTGTTACCTTATTTTTAAATCTTAAGTTATAGTTATAAAAAGGGTGAAACTAAATCTTAATACACTTTTGTTTATTTTTCTGTTAGTTTATTCGCAACGGAATAGTTTAATCTTTATGTAATCACTAGGTATTAATTTAAATCTCTATTAGGTCAAATATATAGGTTATACTTGTTACAAAAATTTTCAGTAGAACAGTTGATGACTCTTGACCTGAAGTGTAAATATACAAACGCCTACGCCGGCGTGCGCCAGCCAGCCTATAAAGGTAAAGGTTTGAGGCTGAATTACTTAGTTAAAATTTAATAATAATGATTTATTTAATTAAGGTAGCCATAGAAGTAGTAAGTCTTAATTTTCGTCCAGAATTCTGCGCTCTCATTTGGGTCGTTAGGTGCGTAGATCCCGAGGATCGAGAGGTCGGAGCCATCCACATTTTTCAGTTCGGTGAGCATTGCGCGCCCGGGAACGATCTCGCTTGTTCTCACGTTCTGTGTTTCCAGAAGGTTCTTGTTTAGTACAATTGCTACGCCTTGGGCGTTTGCAGTGGCAGGGTTCTCGAGTACTCGAGCCGCAGTCTGCTTCCAAAGAGTTGTATTATGTCATTCTTCCTGTCGTCGTCCAGGTGAGCTTCCCCGATGATTAGTGCTCCGACTTTTTGTTCACGCATCAGCTGCCAGACTTCAAACCATTTGTTGTCGCTGCTGTGTATGTTCGTGTTCCCGTTACCACGGATGTTCAGTGCAGCAATTTTAATGGAGGCTTTCGTGTTTTTCTTCCCTCTTTTTTTCCTCCGTCTATATTCATTTTCTCCCGTGTCCGCCTGGGGGAGGATCGGCGGTTGTGGCTCCCGACTTATTCCTGCCCCCTGGCCTATTGTACGGTCTACGCCGCCCGGTTGTTCGTTGATCGGTGTCAAGAAGGGGTTATTTCATGTCCCGAGGCGGGTTCTGCCTCTGTGCATACTGCACGTTGGGATCCGCTAACGGGATCCCGTGGGTATGGTCGCCCACCGGCGGGGTCTGCCGAAACGCAATCTGCGTTTGAGCGCTGTTCGTCGCGCTCGCCTGTGGGCCATGGGCCCCAGGCTGTGTTGGTGGTCCTCCATCATTGACTTGTCGGGGGACATGGGCCGCCCGATTCGTCTCCGGGTGACCGACCACGTTTCCCCTTCCTGTCAATATGCCTTCATTGGGAACACGAGAGCCGGTGGCGGAGCTCTCGCCCCCTCCGGCATTTGACTGCGATATTCCTGTGGCTGTTCTTTGTGACCCGTTGAAGAAGATGCATCATAGTTTATAAAGTTTGTCGCGTTTGTGGTGGAACCGCCGGTCGCTCGCTAGGCGTCGGCGGTGTATCCTACCTTTTTTTGGGGTTGGAGTCGCGCGCATTCGACGTTGACCAGGGTCGTCGTTCGCGTGCGGCTCCATGCCAGGACTGCTGGCCGGCGGACCCCGACCTAAATAGGTCCCGCCGTTGCGGCGCGGTATTTGCAGGGCTGCCGTGGGGCATCCCAGCAAGTACCGCGCTAAACCCTCCCCCGTTTCCTGTCCCGCGCGCAATTGCGCGGTCAGTAAATGTGGCGGGTTAGGGGTGCGCGTTTGTCGGCGCGACTTCTTCCGGCCCCAGAACCGGGATTACCTACCTGACATTCGTGTATTTCATAGGCAGGCTTGTTGCTCGCAATGCCATTATTTTTTCCTCGCATATTCAGCTCAGGTTCAATCAGGTTTTTATGAGGAAGTTCATTGAATAATACGTAGCGGTATCGGCTAGTATACCAGTGCGTGGGCTACCTGAAGTTCGTTCATCGCTCCTGGTCACAGCGTGTTCCTCTTCTTCACTGAAGTCACCGCTGCATCGACAGCGTTTGCTGACGTGGCGGCCGGCAGTCGCACGCGGGGTAGTATGGATTTCGTTGTTATTTTGAAGTGGCGTTTGCCGCAGCTGGGGCTTCGCCAGCGTTGCTGGTATCGCGAGATCGAAGCGACATAGCACTAGGGCCCGGCGTCCTCGTTGGGAGTGGGGGCGCCGTGTCAGGGACGTGGCTTTCGTCAGTATCTGTCACGATGCCTGAGCTTGGTGGTTTTCCCTCTTACGGCCTTATCTCCGGCTGTATAGCACCACGTGCCCTCAGGTTTTGTGTTGATTTGCGAGGTTGGAGGACTTTTGCGTCGTCCACGACGGTCTCCACATACCATGGTGGCTGGAGAGTGGGGCGTAGGTGGTGGGTCAAGGCTGGATCGCAAAGTTGCGTGCTTTATACATAGGTTCGTGTATGTCTTACGGTACTTCTCCCGTAGGTCGTGTGTGGGTCAACGACGGCGTCATGGTCAACGCTGCGCGGGTCTGCGCTGCCCGGGGTCAGGGCACCCTTGGTCATGGGTGAGGAGGACACTGCGGGCCTCCTCTGCTGTTTGTCGCAGCAGGGAGGGCCTCGAGACGTCTCCATCCACCAAAAGATGGTGGTGGTTACGGATCAAGAGGCCCCCCCTAAGATTTCCGCTTGCCTCAGACGCACATGTCAGAATCTCAACCACGTCGGTCCTCGACCTCAGACCTTTTCCCGTCCCATCCATTCTCTCAAGGACCCCTTCCTCTTTTTGAACTCAATCTTCGCGTTCTGAACGACTCCACTCTCGCCTTTTTCCAAGAACGGTTCGCCGCTTCTCTCCGTATATAATCCCACCATTTGTTCATCCTATCTCCCATTAGGAAGCGGATCGAAGAGTCCTAGTGCGTCCCTCGTGATACCGAGCCATGTAGGTCCTTACAGGCAGCAGTATCGAGTCTCTCGGAAAGCTCCACAAGAAAACAAAGTCCATCGACGCGTTTCTTGATGATCGGACGGACCTTAGCACAATGCGTATGGCTTGGAGCGAGGTGCGCGACAACATTGACAGAGGTTTGTTCTCTCCTGCGTTCCTGCATGCTCTGACACGTTCCCAGAGACTCAAGCCAGGCAGGCATTCCTCTCTGCCCTCACCGTCGACGTCATCAATCCTTTGAATCAACTGCGGGTAATTCCTGTGGTCTATCTACCCTCTCCTTTGCAGTTGCTGATCTGTTCTGCAGGAAACACAGGTTCGGCTACTTTCGACTGACCAATGACGAGTACCCAACGCATGTAGGAAAGAATACGGAAACGTATCAAGGACGACCTCAAGGAATCCGGTAGTACTTACAACGATTTCGCGGAGAATGGACTGCCTAAACTCAAGTCCAAGTATTACAAGAAATTTGCCGAGGTCGAGGTGTGTATCTTTCCTATCAATTTGCCTCGGCTCAACCTTTGTGCAGGAGAGTAAGCGTGCTGCTGCCGCGGCTCCTCTCTCGCCAGTAGCTGCCGGCCTAGATCTTGCAAATCCCAAGCAGGCCACGCCGTTGCGCGTTACTTCTCCGCAACCTCTCCGCGCGCTCGAGCGCCGCCCGTCTGGAAGCGCACCGAGTGGTCGAAACCGCTCGCCATCATCTTCCACCGCTTTCTCTGATCTTGCACATCAAGGAAAGAGGCAATTAAATCAGCTGCGGGGCCTCCTTGAAAAGAGCGGGACCGCCAAAGAGTCCTTGAGTGGCGGAAAGGAGACCCATGCACTCAAGGCTGTCCGCGCAAAGAGGGAAGCCGAAGAAGCTGGTGGGTCCAATTCCGACTTTTCGACTGTCGCGCTGATTCTCAACAGACAAGGAGTACCGCAACGGTGTTCATTGGTTGGAAACTCTTCGGCTGCGGCGCATCAAAACACTGGAGAGCGGTTACCGGGTGCGTTCGTCAGTCAGCACAAAGTTGAAGATCCGTAACGCCTCCTGTAGAGCTTGGAGATGTTTGTAGAGGAGTCGTCAGCTACGCTGAAGAAGGTGCTAGAGAAGTACACAGACAACATGACGTGTGTCAGTCGTTTCCTCTCTGTCAGCTGAAATCAACCATCTCTACGATCACAGCGCAACAAGTACGACCCAGACTCAGTTATCTACTCATGCCCGTAGCATCGTCGACAAAATCTCGCCCGAAATTGATGGCTCGAAGCTTGCGACGTACATCCCTCGTTCTCTTGCGTCGGCCATCCCGGAGCGCATATTATACGAACATGCCGTTGTGGGGGAATGCCAGGATCTGATTTTTGGATTCAGTCTGACCGATTATGCCGTGTCGCACAATTTGGGGGAGGGAGAAATCCCAAAGATTGTTGCCATTTGCATCAAAGAGATAGACCACAGGGGACTAGAATCAGAAGGTATTTACCGAGTAAATGATTTTATTGTTTGACGTTGTTGATAGCTAACCAGTGTGTAGGTATCGGGGCGACATGCTGTCGTCCAGTCGGTTCGTCCTCTTTCTTTCCAGATCAGAAAGATCCATTGACTGTATGCGGCAGTTGCAACATGAAATCGAGCTGGACGAATCCAAGTTTGAATTCAAGCCAAAGGACGATGTTTTTGCCGTGGCTTCGCTTCTCAAGGTCAGAACTTGTAACCGCCAATTTGAACGTAGACTGTAGTTGCTGATGGTCTTGCTTGTTAGTTATACCTCAGGGAGCTGCCAGAACCTGTCTTTAAATTCGCTCTACAAGATCGGATACAGCATACAGAGGACCTAGGTACTACATATACTTTTTACCAATGGGGCCACGCTGACTTAACTGCAGCCGAACACCAATCGAACAACTTCATGCTGCTGAGATCCAAGATACGGCGTCTGCCTCCTGTTCACCAGGCCACACTCAAGGCGATTGTTGAACACTTGTCGCGTGTTGTCGCGTTCAGCGAGAAGAATAAAATGGATGCGAAGAATCTGGCCATCGTATTCGGCGGTGTCATTTTCGGCGAAGATGATATCACCAAGGGCGGTGATCTTTTGACGATGCAAACATGGAAAGACACGTTGATGGAAGACTTGATAACGCATTCGCATATCTTGTACGACGATGCGATCGATCAATCACCCCCGCTACCTGCCACCCCTGCAGGGCCGGTACCAGAGGTGTACTACGGTTCCAAACGAACACAGGTTGCGACCGTACCGCCCGCCTCGCCTCCTAAACGCGCGACTACGGCGTCTCCCCAGGACTTTACCCCGCGTCTACCACCGCGGCCTCGAATAGCATTCACCCATCGGCGCGCGCCAAACCCGCCGCCGTCGCCGATCAAGGACCGGATGCCTATACCCCTACGTCCCGATAACGAAGCGCCCTCGTCGCCGGCCCCATCGACGACGACCCTCGATACGGAAACATCATTCCGCACATCTGTTGATCTTGGGAGTTCCAGTGAAGCTTCCCAGCCGTCGTCGACGCGGCAGTCTGTACAGACGATACCACCCTCCCCGAATCAGCCATTGGCCACTCTCGCGAGCGGTAATCATGCCCACGGGACATTCACACAACCCCGATTGTATCACTACCTTTCACGAAGCTCGAAGCTAACTGTGTATGATCTGATGTATTTCTTCTCCAACTCGCACGTGGATTAGGTCGTTAATAGGCACATTCTTCTATATATCCATAGTCGTTCTCTTGTCCATGTATCTAGCCAGCGCCGGTCATAATTTCTTGTATCGTTGGTATGTCTAGACTGGGTTGGACCACGAGGTCTTTCGATCCAAATAACGATGGCATGTGGGAAAGGGCGTCCGCTGGCAGCCACTGGCTCGGTCGTCCGAAGCCATATTGTCTTGTGTTACCTTGAATGTCATGCAACGACGGCACTTAGAATGTGAATAGTGCTTGAAAGACGCGGGAAATTTTCTAATAAGGCTGGGAATTCTCAATCTAGGGCCTTGAGATATATGCCCACGCGATCTCAAAAATCGCACCTATTCGGATGGTGTGGATAGTTCGGAATCGATAGACTCAGAACCGGTTTCAGGAATCAGGACGAGGCGATCGCGGTCCAATGACAGAATCCGGCTCCGAAATCAAGTGTCACGTGTGACGCGACGCGTTTCCGTCCCCGTCGATCGATACTGTATGCCGCCCAAATACTACGCTGTGGCGAGAGGTAGGGAAGGTGAGGGCACTTCCGGTACATGAATGGGCCTGACTCAAATCCCTCCGGGTCCCACCATATACACTTCCTGGGACCAGTGCACAAAGAATGCAAGTTGCCTTCAACGTGACTTGTTGCCCCAGCATTCATCCTCAGTATATAGGTTACTCGTTATCCAGCCGCTAGCTACAAAAGCTTTAAATCCATTGGTGAAGCCGAAGCTTGGTTAGCTTGTATATGAACCCTCTAGTCCCTTTCAATAACACTCAACTGTCCCTAGCTGCCCTCTCTCTCCAACCTCCGCCCGTACTTCAAGCTGCAAGTCGCTCATATGTGGTCAAGAATCCTCGCATGGACAAGCCTTACAGCCGTGAAGACAGAAAATCTCCCATCGTACCAGCACCTCCACCCGTTCCGCCCAGTCCGTCCAACTCGGACATATCCCTCTCCGACGAACAAAGAGCCGTGTTGGATAGGGTCATCCGCGGAGAGAACGTCTTCTTTTCAGGTTCCGCCGGAACAGGTAAATCTGTCTTGCTTCGGGCGATTATCGACCAACTCGGCGGTCGTGCGTCCCAAAGCCTAGGCGTCACTGCGCCCACCGGTATTGCAGGAGTGAACATCAACGGATGCACTCTGCATTCGTGGGCAGGGATTGGTATTGGCAATGAGACTGCCAAAAAGCTTGCCGGCAAGGTTTTTTTCATTTTTGTTCAAACCTACGGTCTCCAAAGTTGACGGTCTAAACCACAGTTCCTCGGGCAACCGAAATGCGCGAACGTGTTGGAACGATGGCGAAATGTTAAAACTCTCATCATTGATGAGATTTCAATGGTAGATGGCGCATTGTTTGACAAACTGGTCCATCTTTTATGAAATCGCTTTTCGTATCTAATCCACACCACAGGAGGAAATTGCAAGGATCGTAAGGAGAAACGACGAACCTTTCGGTGGCATTCAAGTATTTCTTTCGCCGTAACCTGCACGAAACTTCTGATTTGGTCCAGCTAGTGCTGTCGGGAGACTTCTTTCAATTGCCCCCTGTTCCCAATCGAGTTGGCAATGTAGTGATCAAGCCAACTTTTGCATTTGATGCAAATACCTGGGTTCTTGCGTTGGCCGGCCCGTCAATCTCACACGAGTCTTTCGCCAGAAAGATCAAGGTTTGACGGTCAAACACACCTACCGCGTTATAACTGATTATCGCATCGCAGCCTTTGTGGACATCTTGAACGAGATGCGTTTCGGACATATGCAAAAGGTTGACGTTTTCTATGCCCTGGCACGCGAAGTGAAGTACTCCGACAATATAGAGCCAACAGAGCTGTAAGTTGAAGACGCTGACAACGATATGCTTTCTTTTGACATTGTCAAGCTTATCAACAAGGGCAGAAGTTGAGCTGGTCAACAGTTCACGTTTAGACAAACTGCCGGGCGATTGTCAGACGTATGAGGCGAGGGAGTACCCAGGTGTCAACTCCAATGGTGAAAGAGTCAGCCTAGAGCAGATGGCAAGGCTCTTAGATCGCCTGGTTGTTCCGCAGAGGATTCGACTCAAAGTTTGCCTTTTCGTCGTTTATTCCTGTCATTTCTGCCATTTCTGACCAATTACGGCTAGGTCGGAGCTCAAGTTATGCTCGTCAAGGTTGGATAACGGCTAAATTCATCCGTCATTGCGTTGACACCTCATAGAATCTGGTTCAAGGCCGCTTAGTCAACGGCTCCGTTGGACAGGTTGTTGGATTTTTCACGTCCGTTGAAGCGATCCAACGACGGCTTGAGATTGCGAAAATGATAGAAGCAGACGGAAAGCCGCGACTCCCGCCCACAAGCAAGGACCAATCTTGGCCGCTCGTGCGATTCAGTAACGGGAATGAGGTGCTCATAACTCCAGAGGAGTTTACAGTGAACAATGCCGATGGTGGTATGGAGGCACGCCGTGATCAAGTACACATATACTTATAGCGCGAGTTTATACCCCGCTCATTGCCGAGCACAGGTACCTCTGATTCTCGCCTGGGCTCTCAGCGTTCACAAGGTATCCTTGTCGATGGTTCAATGAGATTTACTCTCACCAATACGTTCCAGTCACAAGGACAAACCATCGAGCGAATTCGGGTAGATATCACTCTTTTGTGGTTGGAAAAAACTCATGGTGTTGCAGGTAGATATGAAAAAGACTTTCGAGCACGGGCAAGGTGAATTGTTTTGCTTGATGGCGCTGCGTACACCACTGATATAGTGACGTCCAGCCTATGTCGCGGTTTCGCGAGCTACAAACATGGAATCCCTGCAGATCCTCAACTTCCAACCTTCCAAGTGTGTTCTCATCTCTCTTCGAATGAATGACTAATGAAACGAAAACTGGTAAGGGTGGTTGCGCACCCACGAGTGCTTGAGTGGTACGAAGAGTGGGCAGATCAAGACGAACATAAAGATTTTGAAGACGAGATGGACTCGGAGGCAGCGATGGAGGCGTACTATGGGTGACGGTACTCTTCTATTCGACAGCGGATTTAATACATCGAGAAATCAATACATAATGGTTTGCTACACAGTGAGAAGCATTGGCTATACAACTTCGATAAAATTGGCAGGAAATATACCCTTTCTGCCCTGAAGAGTTCCGGTCCACCTGTACAAGGTTTGAGCGGAAAACCAGGGACAAGGAAGCCGACCTACCAGTCGTCTGTACTGTCCGACTTCTTAGTGATCACGATGATATCTCCCTTAGAGAACGAAAGGTCTCCAGGCTAGCAAGAGGGTAATCAATCAGCCGAACAACGCTTCAATGAACATTGACACACCTGAGCTGCTTTGAAATCGTACAATGCAATAGCCCGTCCCACCCCTTCGTGTGGCAAGAGGGGTCGGCTAAGTTCAGGCTTGGGATTGATGAACGGCGGGGACTGGCTTAATCGCCGTACACCCGCAGCAGAGGAAGAGCCCGTCTCCGCGGCCGGAGACCTGTAAATCCCTGAGAGAGACGGGAACGAATTTGAATACGCAGAGTTCGGCGAAGCGACACTAGCGGAGCGAGCGTGAGCCGGTTTGTCGTTCCCGAACGGTGAAGTGCTGGGGGTCGAATCAAATAGATCATACGCCGTCGGCGTATGGGACACAGCTCGTGAATGACGAGACGTGCTTTGCCGATCCGGTAAAAAGTCCGAATCGAACTTTGTCGAAAACTGTGAAGTAGACGACGGAGGATCCGCGTCCCAGTTCCATTCAGGTTTGCCGCGGAGAGATGCCTTATTCACTTGATCGCTAAAAAACGATCCAGTATCCCGAGGTTCTCCCCAAGACGCTGGCGGGAAGTCAGATTTGTCGCCTTTGCGCTTCTTACGAAGCTGGGTAGGCGGAGGGACTTCGCTGGTCGGTGTAGCAAAAGCATAGCCTTGTTCAGGACCGCTTTCCGAGATCCACTGGCGGTTTCCTGGTAGACCTGTACAGGTATCCAGGGTCTTGACCAAAGATGCGGCCCACGGTGGAGATTCAACAGCGCCTCCAAGCAGCAGCTTGAGAAGTCGTTAAGAAGGGAAAGCTGAACTGCCGATACGCACATACCTTGGCAGTGACTTGAGACCCGTATGCCTGGACATTGGCGTCTTCTCGCTCGACGATTACAGAGCCCTGGGAATTGAGAAGAGGGTATGGAAATGAACATCAGAAACTCACCTCAACGGAGAGGCCCCCGAACAACCCACGGGTCTTCGAGTAGCTATACCTGAGAGGACTTTGATGAGATGCCCGGAGGATATAGAGACAAGGCACAAACATGGCAGCCACCTTGCCGCTTGTATTCAAACTCGCAACTGCCTCCCCATTTCGTCCCAAGGGCCCGATGGCGAGACTCATGTTCCCACTAACACGCTATTAGAATCACCGAGGTGCATACAGATGAATCAACTCACCCAAGTGTCAGGGACCCGCTAGCCATGAACGATTTCTATGAGAGCCGTCACTGTAGTCCAATCGATCAATTCAGAGACTTGCCACCGCAGAGCGGGAGTTGAGGACGACCAAGAAGTCGGTCATTTCTGCCTGATTCCCGTTGTCGCAAACTCAGTAAGCTAAGGCTCTTGCTGTTAATAGAACACTTGCGCCAAGTTGTCCACCGAAGCCGAGACCAGCTGTGCCTATGGCAGAGGGTGCAGACCAGGTGCCATCGGCGAGCTTTGCAATGACGATCCCCGTGCCTGCTCGAGCACTGTATAGCACAGTCAAAAACCTCCTGCTATGGCTTGCCTCGGAGTGTTATCACCTGAAGAGAAAGCCGGCCTTGACAATGGTGAATATGGCGAAACCTTTCGCCTCTTGCAAAACCTGACGAGGAATTACTCCGTCCAAGCCATTATTTCCGGAGTCGACAAATGATTTGACTGAAAAGTGTGTGAGGATCTGCTTGTCGGGAGCGAGTGCAAACTGACAAATTTTAGCCGCTTTGGCACATTCGGCTGGGAGCGGTTGTGGTAGAGGGTTGTTGAACTTCATGTGAAACCACTTGGTGTGAGCCAAGACAAGGAAATTCGGGACGGTGACGCAAGGTCTCGCAAGGTCCGGCGTGATCTCGGTACGAACGGATCAGTGGGAGACAGCGAAGTCGCACAGCCACAAGTACAGAGCTTCTTATCCATCTTTGCCATGTCTCCGGCCTGGGGTGTTGCTCTTCTCTGCCTCTTTGCGGCAGCAGCCCAGGCGACGGATCCCTTAGGTTTTCTGGATCAGGTCTGCACCCCTTGATCTAACGATCGTCGTCCGTGTCTCAATTCATCATTTTCCAGACATTCTATTTCAGCTATAGTGCTGGTCAAGCTGTTCCTGTGCCGGTGACTAGTGAGACTTTTTGCTACACGCAGTTCTTTTTTCAACTTTCTAGCTCAATGTGACACGATCCATCTCACCTGGGAGCGGGGTGCAGGTGTTGGGTATGTGTTTCCCCGCTTAACAGTCCAACTTTTACTTATCTTCTCTTTCAAATTTCAGGGCCAATCCTGTTGCCCCGTATTATCTGCAAATTTATACCTCGTTTGTATTTCTATCATTCCTGGTCTCCCTCGTTTGACCTATTCCTCACAGTGCTTTCGTGTTCCCGTTCATCGTCTCTGCCGGCAGCGGTTTGAGCTTTGTGCGTCCGACTGTGTATGTTGATCCAGTCCAACTTGACGAGCATTTTAAGGACTGGGAGGTACCATTTGGACCCGGGACACTAGTACGCTTCCTATGCTTCAGCTTTGCTTTTTTTGACCTCGCCCCGTGCAGTACCAAATATGCATGGTGCGTATCAAATGCCTGCCGCATTCTTGTCTATTCACCCCCCCTGCGAAGTTCGATTCCAATGGCAATTCTGGCGGTTGTGAAGGCGTATACACCGTGATCGCAAACACCACGACACCTTCATGTCAGAACGCTACCTTCCCATTGGGGCCGCTGGATGTTGAAGGCGTTGTCAGCACCGGTCCTTTATCCCAATACGGCTGGATCCCAGAGGCATGTCTTCGATTTTTGCGGTAGCTCTTCAGGTTTAATGACATACCGCCAGTGCTCGGATATACAAGTCACGCCAAAGAATGGGACACCACCATATACCTTCACAGCAAGTCGCTGTTCAATGAACCTGCAAATTGCTTAATGCCTCTCTTACAGGTTGCTCCAGCTTTGCACCCCCCACATAATGTGACCGGAAGTGATCAGAGTCCGATGAACTGGACCGTGAATTTGTCGTGGGGTTCCGAATTTTTTATCAGGTTATTCCCATTTTATGCCGATACGAGCTATTTGACACAGTTGGCCACCTAGTGTGGTGGATGCGGACATGAACTTTTGGGCTTACGGTCCCCTGCACTCCGGTCAAGGTTCAGGGGATCTGTCTTGTCTTTCTGGCAGCTCAGAGTAACGTCGATCTCGGGTTTCGAAACGGAGTCTTTCTAACCGTTCGCCTAGGTCCCATTCAAGGACGTATCTACGATCACAGCTGTGGCTTCCGGCATAGGTGGTCTGTTTCTTGGTGCGCTGATCGGAGCCGCCGCTACCTTCCTCTTTGTCCGCCGTTGGCGGATGCGGGCCAGGACAAGGCCTTTCTTGGATCCTGCGGGATCTTACGGACTGCAGGCAACTCCCTATACACTATACAGCCCTTCGCATAGCTCCTACCAGGCGCTACCCTTGGGCCATTCCAAGGAGCCGTCATCCGCCACTCTTTCGCCCTTTTCGGGGGACGTGGCTCTGCAGCGCATGCGGCGTGAAAACAGTGGCTATGAAATTGAGCCCTACACACCTACGGTCGACCGGGCACGGCAACCTTCGGGGGCAGCGAGGGTTCGCGGCTCAGTAGTGGCGGTAACAACGTTTATGTCGTGCACCAGGACGGTGGGAGGCCGCCTGTGACGGTCTATCACCAGGATGGCACCTCAGTTGTCGAGCTGCCGCCACGATATGCGCCGGATTCATCAACGCCGGACAGGGATGGTCCGAGCGAGCGCCCCGACTCTGGTATCATCACTGAACGACGGCGCAGTTCTGTTGCCTCTCAGTCGATGGAGGAACTCGTCGCACCCCGACGTAGACCAAACAGGCCGGGCAAACCATGACATAACAGACACTTACCAGACTTTCCTTAGCAATGAGCATGGTTACTGACACGGATGTCCACCGAGTATTCTATATGTACACATGCATAATCTATACATACCCAATAATTCTTACCCAGCATATACTCCAATGGGACTAGGCTTCCAACCAGATCCAGCGTTGAGCAAACGCCACCCGCGTGCGAAGGGCGGGTTCGATGAAGACTCGGTAGGCCCTGCGTCCTGCTTGAAGTGCTGGATATCTTTGGTGGAACGGGCACGACTAAAAGAGTGGCCAGTCGTTGATCCATGATGGTAATATCGTTTGAATCCCATTCCTTGTTTACGTCAGACCATGTGGTAGCGTGAGATAAGTACAACAACATACTCGTCGAGGAAACGCTCCCGGCACTGAACGAAGTAGAACGGTCACAGCCGCGTCTATTTCCGGATCCACAGTACACAGCGCTTTAAGGAGTGCCTCCGCTCTGCGAAAAGCGATACTAAAGTCAACTGTTGTGAGAAAAGATATCGAAAAATGCTCTTACGCAACAGCGTCCTTGCTGGGGCTCGAAGTAGGGCCGAGACCTGTAATGAGGGCAATGACCAGATCCTTTGTCAAATCGGCCTCTGCCTCGGTGTTCAGATTGCAGACAGTCCACATCGCCCAACGGGCCAGGCACGCATTGTATGATGTATCTACCGCGATTGGGACAACCTCCAGCTGAGGGACGTCGGCCAAGATCCACGAGACGATGGCGCTCGATAGGATCGATGGAAAACGGGGGTGCAGGGCAAATATGTCGGCTAGCAAAGGCGACCACAGTTCTACAGAAAATCTGGGCGGGAAGAAGGAATCTGAGGGGAAGATGCGTTTTCTGGATAGATGTGTAAGTTGTAGCATGAGCGCAAGAGGGCAATATTCCTACAAACTTTTTTGACAACGGAACGAGGGCCCCTTCTCCATTAAAGTATCACACAGCCTTTCCAATGCCCATTTTTCTTTGATGCTTTCGTCCCCGATGTCCAGGCGAGCTCACCCGCTGCAACGTTAGCAGCAATCGTCGCTTCAGAGATCCATCGCTCTACGTCCCTGAGAACAGCCTTGATTTCTTGCTTGTATTGGGATCGAACGGAGGCATCGCGGGCGATGATTTTCTGAAGGGATTTGTATTGCTTGAGAATCGGTGCCAACGGTCGTAACGGCACCGACTGTGGTGGGGGAGCGATTGACGGGTTCAGTGTAGGGATGAAGTAGTTGTGCAGGAGCCACGTCATAGACTGAGATGACCGTGTTTAAACCAGATGGGCAAAAAAAGCAGTCACCTACCTCCCGAGCAGCTTGTCGAAGTAACTCGAGGCTTGGAAGGTCTTCGTGCGTGGCGGCATGGCGCAACTCGACAAGCCAAGGAGGAAGACCCAGCTGGTTTGCTATGGATGCGATCGAACGGGCGTACGCTCCAGCTGTAAAGGATCGACCAGGCCGTTGACCAATCGTATCAGCGCAGCTGCGTAATTTTGCCTCAGAGAAAGATGAGAGGACGATTGGGGAGCGCTGGAGTCCTGGAATATAGCGGATAGGAGAGCCAAGACGGATTCGAGGGAATGTGGAAGAGGTGAGATTGCTTTCCAAGCAGACAACTGCGACGAGAGATTATTACTTCTAGGAAAAATACTGCCGTCTTACTCGAAACTCACGCGGTTGATTGCTCTGGTTTGTGACTCCAAGTCAGACTCATCTGTGTATACCCAGGAGCAGAGTTCATCGAGTTCGTTTATGGACGCCCATGGGACTCTGCGAGCCAAAGCCATCACCGCGAAAAGGGACGGCGTGATTGTGTTTCCTTTTTCGGATTGCTTTTCGAGCAATTTTTGAGACGCGGGAAACGTTGGAGAAACGAGTCTTCATCGCACAAGAAGAGATAGGCACTTACAATATCGCATATACCACGCTATGTGAATGTCTAACGCGTCAAAAGCGCGCCCACTGTGCATGCCGCATGGGGCTACTGAAGAGCCAGCATCAATGAGATCACGCGCCGTTGGTTCACTTTCCGCGATACCTCTTTCACGTCCTTTACGACTTGTATGCCTTCTCTCGATACCAGAGGTACACCAGTCTCTATGCAAACATCCCAGAACCGCCTTTTACTTTATTCTTGTAGGCGATATCGCTGCAGCTCAATTGGGCGGATATGTCCCAATCGCCGTACTTTCCCTCGTTCTCGTCATCCGCTATGCCTTGAGACGAGATGCAGGCTGGCTATTCACGCTTATATTCTCACTGAGTCCGTATAATCACCCTTGTTTCCAAGTCCCTGACCTCGGGGCCCATAGCACGAATTTCCGGCGGCGCTTTGATCGTCGCGGGCGAATTAACGAAAAATCCAAGCCCCGATCTCTTCATCGCGGCTTATATCATGTTTCACGCGGGACTCGCACTTCTCATGATTTCTACGCTAGGTTTTCTCGGCCTTGCGTGCGTGTATCTGCAGAATTCTTGTAATCGTTGTCTGACCAGGATCTATCTCAGTGGCCAACACACATACAGTGAATACCTCCACACGACCAGGATGTTCGTATGTGGACTTTCTCCATTCCAATTGTCTCTCCTGACTCGATTTGCAGAGGTCAGTGCAACCGATGACCTCAAACCCTTCTAACTCATGCATCTAGGGCCGTTGCCTTCTTCCTGGTCATCGCAATGGCTCTGGCCATTGCCGGAGGAATTCTGGGGACGCACATTGCACCCACGCAAGGTCATGTTGGGGATATCTTGAGAAAAACCGCGGCCGTATTGTACGGCGTGTGTACCCTCGTCCTCTTTGTGATCCACCTTCGATGCTGGAGTGATCGTTACGAGCTGAGATATTACCGGAGACGAGTGCGTGAATCTTGTTACCACTGCCACACGATAACATTGAATATTGCCAGCTTCTTGGAGGTGTTTCTGCTCGCGTTCCCTTTCCTAGTTGCACGGGTCGTTTATGAAATTCTCGCGGCCTGGTCTTCAACGGATCTATTTGGGCTCCAGCCGTCTTCCAATGCAACATTGGCCATGTTCCAACCCATCACAGGGAAATGGATACTATTTCTGGTCTTAGGAGTCGTGTGAATGGGTAGTTGC
>QVIE01000025.1:0-150522 GCA_013387415.1 Panellus pusillus
GACAATAGGACATGTTGCTACAAGGTGGTTTTCATGGACAGTTAATATTTACTTGACATTTCATTACGATCACTTATTGATCGCACCGATCATTCTCTGATCGCCTCACGTATAACTTATGTAGAAGGGTCGCACTTAGTATAAGTAGAGTAGGACAGTCGTCTACTATTCTGTACCTCCCCTAGACTTTTATTCAGTTCTCTTTTCGAGCCTGTTCTCTCACTACCCAATCCCCCGCTTAGCCGGACCAGGACGGGAGTCAGACGCTTGATCGTGACAAATACTGTCCGAAAGATGGGACAGGGTGGCAATATGAACCTCTTGGATGTCGAAGAGGATGACGGCTTTGACGACTAGTGTGTTCAGGCAATTTATATGATTTTTAGGGATTTTCCGATTTTTTTGACCTTTGAGGTCTAGTCCGGACAAAAAAATGAAAATTTTCAATGGTGTGATGTTAGTCCGGACAAAATTCTAACCTGCCAACTCGTCCAGTCCGGACAAAATCTCGAAAATCCCGATTTCAGAATCCTACCTACTTGCGGTATTCTCAGGGGTCCTGCTCTCCCCTTTTCTCCCCAGTCACAAGTCACAGCCCGAAAAAAATTCGAAAAATTTCGTATGTCACTGGGTCACAGAGGCAATTTTTGCCCAGCCGTAGGATGCCGAGATTAGCCGAGTGCAGCGACGGATCAAATTTCCATTCTAGGACGCGGCATCAACGGCTACGAATGGGTACATTCGAATGAAAAGTCACACCTAAATTGACCGTTCGATTTGAACGTAATACTACAGTATTCTCATCTCTTCTTAGTGTGGCATCTGGTGTTTCCGGGTAGCGTGTACCGGTGCAGACATCTCTGTTTCCTGTGCACTTATTCACTCCGAGCACAGGATCTGCAGTGGTGGCAGCCCCGCCCGAGGACGCGGCGCCTGGAGATGCACCACCCGAGGGCCGCCCCCTCAGTGCTGGCAGCTGATGGAATCATCTGTAGTACTGCACAGTAGTAGCATGCTCAATGAAAAATATTTGTTATATCATCTGTTGTCGATATCCGGCGGGAACCAATCCGAGGCTCTGATCTGTCTGGTCAATCCGATATGTAGCCTGGAACCTGTCTGTCTATCAGAGATCATGCACTCTATGTAGATCTATCTAGCTCTATGGCTCTATGGCTCTACCACACGATTGATCTATGAGCTTCTCTCATAGAGGGTACATGCCTATGACTCTACTGCTCTACGGGGCTCTATTTAGATCTATGTAGACAAGTGTGTTTTCCAGATGCGGTCCGTATCCTCACTGTAGCTGGCTACTTGTTAATTGTTGTTGATAGGCGGTAAGACTAATGCAGGTTCGCGTCTGTTGCAGAGAATACTGTGCACGGCTTCATCAATAACATCTGTGGGATTGATAAAATCCAGCTACAACAACAAGTTGTTGCTGACAATTTTGTCTCCGGCACTAAGTAGTAACAATTCCAGAGTTTACCCCCACGAGCAGACCCCATGAATTCGAAACAGTAATCTTCACAGTTCACACTTCCAACCACTTACTGCTTCATATGAAGGATGCTAAATATGCACAAAATTACTTGTAATGGGATGATTAAAGCAGATTTTTGTGTACTGCTCCTAGGAGGATGGTAAAAGGGATTCTTTGTTTGAAAATATTCATTTGGGAGTCCAAGGCCAATATCTCAAAATTCTGCTTTAATAATCCTAAAGACGAGCTCTTTGCCATCATATCTCTCCATATAAACTAAGTCCCCCCGTGGATGTATGAACTGGAATTCCGCCCGACCACGGATTCTGCAGTTGTCGGAGTTTGAAATACTACGAGAAGAGAAAAATGGTAGCCCTGGTCGGCACCCATGTCGGTGTAGACTGTGGGGTCGTAGCACCCAACACGGAGGCTGACGCTGCCGACGTTCGGGCTGTAGGACATGCGGAAGCGTCGGGGCCACGATATGGATGTCCGAGTCGGTCATACGTGACACACGTGATCGCTTTCTCATTTTCACCCTCAACATCCCGCGACCACGCCAGTCGAGGTGTGTCGACGTTTCTCCAGTGCCTTCTGCCCGTCGTCCTGCCCATCGTCGAGCAAGAACGGCGTCGAGAGCACAGAAAATGAGCTGGATCCACTCAACCCATTTCAGATGTCGCTCGTTGTGCCTGAGGCCCACCAACAATTCCAACACATCCTTCGTCTCCTCAACACAAATGTCGACGGAAAGCGCAAAATCATGTACGCCTTGACCGAAATCAAGGGTGTCGGTCGCCGCTACTCCAACCTTGTCTGCAAAAAGGCGGATGTCGATCTCAACAAGCGGTATGTATCTTTTTCACCCCGTCTTCTGCAACAATTTCCGACCTTTCATAGCGCTGGTGACCTCAACTCAGACGAGCTCGAGCGCATCGTCACCATCATCCAAAACCCGACGCAGTTCAAGATCCCACCTGGTTCCTTAACAGACAAAAGGACATTGTCGACGGCAAAAACTCGCAGATCCTTTCCAACGGTGTCGACTCCAAGCTCCGTGATGATCTCGAGCGCCTAAAGAAAATCCGCGCACACCGTGGTCTCCGTCACTACTGGGGTCTGCGTGTCCGTGGTCAACACACCAAGACGACAGGTGCGTTCTTGTTCTCTCTCTCGTTCACCCTCTGATCTGTCTCTTCGTGCAGGTCGTCGTGGAAAGACTGTCGGTGTGTCTAAGAAGCGTGGTTAGGCTACACACATGTTTTACTACTTACTGCTATGCTATGAGAATCATGTGACATTTTACGGGTTGTTCATGTACCTCAACGCCATGTCCATTCCCGCTCGCCATCCTTGGTTCACTAAGTCCTCTGCTAAGCGCAAGCAGCCTGCTTCACCCTCGGAATCCTCAAGCCGTGCTGCCAAACGCCGCCGTTCGCTCGAGCATGGGTTCGCCAACATGACTCTCGAGCAGGTCGAGAAGCCCCCGCGCCCTGCCACTCCCCCAGTCCCGAGATAACTATGAAGCCTTCGACCTGGTACGAGCCCGAACGAGATCGTGCGCGCTCTTCCATATGTCGTGTTTTCAAACACTAACCCATCCCCAGGCATTGTCATTACCGATCTCGAAAACTACTCTGACGATGAAGCGGACGCCAGCGACGTCCGCGCAGACGCGCCGATCATCTCTCCTGCTCTCTTGAAAGCCATCACGACGCGTCCGCTCATAATACCTCCACAGCCGGACTCTCAAGCCCTTGTTCTCTTTCGCCCTCTCAGCTCTCAGCTTCCAGCACCACCAAAACCAGACAACGACGATGCGATGGATGTAGAACCATAGTGTTACACAAATAATACATACTACGAGCCCGAGGGGCCGGCTGCAAACTGAATCATCTCTGCATCAGAGTTGGAATTATACATGTCCTGAGCAAAGGTCAAGTGACGATGGCGAGCGTGGGCGTGGGGATGAGGAACGTGGTGCATCTGGATCGGCGGGGGGTATGGCGAGTTGAGTGTGATCCCACTCGGCCCGTGTGAGTGCGGCTGGAATAATGGTGGTGCTGCAGTTGATGCTGGTGCTGCAATGCGTGCTGCTGGTGCTGGTGTCCCTGCTGCTGCTGCTGCTGCTGCTGAGGCTGAGGCTGCTGTGGTTGCTGTGGCTGCTGCTGCTGCTGCTGCGGCTGCTGAGGTGCGAGCTGCATCGGAGGCATGTCGCGGTACGCCATGTTCATCATCATGGAATCCGAATGCATGTAGCCATCCGCCTGGATGCCCATGGGCTGTATCGCGTCCTGGTCATCGTCCTCCATGTCCTCGTCGTGCTCTGGCGCGGTCGACGGTCCCGCGTCGTCGGCGGTCGGAGATCGCTGCGCCGCTATCTCTTCTGCTGTGAGAAAACGGCCGCCGGGGCCGCGCGGGCGACGCATGGCATGTTTGTGGCGCGATTCATGCAGATAGGGCTTGGAGAACGTCAGAGTCGAGGAGAACGGGAGGTTACAAGAGTGACCTTGCGCTGGCGCGAGAGACGGTGGAGTTCCTCTAGACGAGCGCGGGCGACGCGGCGCTTGAGGATGCGGAAGTACTGCTTTGCATTGACGTAGAGCGGCTCCTCGTCGAGGTGGGGGACGAAGAGGTCGTCGTGCTGAAAGTAGAAGGGGCTCTGATACGTCGGCCCTAGATCACTGCTGCTCATTGGTTGCTGCAAACCGACGACTCCAAATTCAACACAACAACATCACTTATTGATCGAGATGATCCCATCCATTTGATGATCATCACGGTCATTCCTTTCTCGGTCCATGGAGTCCAAGTTGAAATCCCTCAAAGTCGTTGACCTCAAAGAAATCCTCACAAACGCCCGGCAGCCTGCTCCCCCAAAAGCCACAAAGTCAGACCTCATTGCCAAAATCATCGCCAGCAAAGAGGCAACCGCGGCTTACAATGCAAAGTATGCGCCCAAAGACGATCTCCTGGCCCCTCCCGAAGAGTGTGTACCAGTCCAACTTGTCATGTTATTCCTACAACCATGCCCTCAGTCTTGACTGGGACGTTGTGAATGCTCCGGAAACCCCGTCGAGCCGCAGCAGCAGCCCGTAAGTCGCGTCGCGTGCTCGTGACCTCTGCTCATACGCGGCCAGAAACAACCTGCAAGCACGAAACCTGTCGCAGAAGAAACCAAACCTGCACCGCCGCCGCCGCCACCCGCCGCCGCCGCCGTGCCGTGCCCGCTCCGACAGCAGCAGCGGACGATCCCGAGCTTGAGAGGCGCAAGAAGCGCGCCGACCGCTTCGGTATTCCCCTCGTCGAAGCGCGTCCAACGACAGTCAAAGCGGCGGCGCCTGCGGCCAGCAGCCCGATGTACGCGTCCACACCACGCGCGGCAGGACGATCGCTGACACGGTGCTTACAGGAACCCGAAAAGCTCAAAGTGCGCGCTGCTCGATTTGGGACGAAGCGGGCAGCGCCGGTCGCGGAAGAGGTGGACGCGGAGGAAGAAGAGCGACGGAGAAAGAGGGCGGAGCGATTCGGGACAGGAAAAGCGACATAGAGAGATTGTACGAGCTTTGTTATAAATGGCCAACAAGAAAGAGACGCGCTGGGGCCAGATCTATACCCCGCTGCGAGAGCCCGAGCTCTCTGCCGAGCTCGGCCGCCTCGCAAACCCACAGACCATTGCAGGAACGGACGTTGTGAGCATCCCAGCCGTGCTCGGTGTACAGCGAACGGTCGCAGGACAGGTTCGTGGTCGACGACTGGGACGTCGGCGGGCAGCGGTGGAGATTCCAGGCAGTCGTATGTTTTTCTGTCGTATCTCTCGTACACGCGCTGACTACGCTGTCCAGTGCGACGCGACACGCAGGCCATGAAACCGCGACTCATGTCGTCGAGGTATTGCCAGGTATGGTACGCGATGCCGGCCATGAAACTGCCACTCATGTCGTCGACGTATTGCCAGGCATGGTACGCGATGCCTCGCTGCAGGAAACAGCGATGTCGGCGACATATTGCACGATGCAATCCAGCAGCTCGACGCCCGCATCGGCCAAGACCTCCTCCAGCTCTTTCCAGACGGCCAGCTGCCCTGTCCGACGAGGAGATAGATGCTCTCATCAACGACGACGGGCCCAATTCCGCCAAGGTCCTCCGATGCATGCGCGGCTCGACCGTCCTCGTCGCCCTCATCGGTCCCCATCTCGACGTATGGGTCGCCAGTCTCGGCGACTGCCAGGCCGGTACGCACCGCGTTTCGTCCCTCGGTCGTGTCCTCACGCTCCCTCAGTTCTCGGTTCAAGGGCGCATCGGGACAGTGGAATGCGGCGATCCTCTCCTCTAACCACAATGGTGCTGACGCCGCTGAAGCAAAACGCGTCCAGAGCGAACATCCCGGCGAGCAGGAATGCGTTCTCAGAGATCGGGTTCTAGGGGCGATAGCCGTTACGAGAGGTACACACTCACCTCTGACGAGAGAAAGCTGAACGCAACCAGCTGTCGGCGACTTTCTCTTCAAGCTTCCAACTATCTACACAACGCGAGTGTTCATGCAGACCAAACCTGTTTTCCAGTTTCTCCTCCAAGATTGCAGATTTCCTGGGAAGGAACCTAACGCCCCGTACCTCTCCGCAAACAGCGACACCCAGCATATTCATGTCCCGTCGCTGGAGCCGAAGCTGTGTTCCTCGTCCTCGATCGGACGGCTCATTGACTTGTCCGGTGACACGTACGGCTACGCCATCGCGACCCGGTGATCGCAGGGAAGAAATGGGTTCAAGTCCTCGGCCGCGAGGAGCGCACGGCGAACGGAGCCCTCTACCTGCTGCGAGACGCCATGGGGCAGGACGAAGATGCGGTGTCGTCGTTGTTGACCGTCGAGTCGGAGCAGAGATGGATGGACGATACTACAATCCTGTTTACATCTTTGGTTTGACGCAAGAAATAAGTTAAGTACAAGCAAGGTGTTAGCAGCACTTCCGAGTAAGTCCTAAAGTCCAGAATTACACCACACATTCCCATAGTTGTCTGCCCATGCACCGGTGGACCCGCCACCTTGCACACCTTCGACACCGCTGTCTATATACCCACTCCGTAACTCTGCGCCGCGTTGAACCGCGGCAGGGGACACTTGAACCCAAGGAAATTAGGGCATGCCCGGTCCGTCGCCGTGCAGGTCTCTAGACACGGCAAGAGTTGCGTGTAGTTGTTTCCCGCGGGGAACGCTGCATTGCGTGCGTCGGGCGCCTGAAATGGCAGGAGAGCCGCGGCGGAAGGAGCCGTGTCCGGGTCTGCACATCGGGGGAAGGATACAGCACAAAGCCATGTACGATACGTGCTCTGGCAGTCCTGGCACGTTACAATCGGCGAGTAAAATCTCTGCCGCACGCAAAGGTATTGAGGACTGTTGTGAAGTTGGTGAAAATTTGGGTGACGGGGTCGGAGATGTTTGCAGGAAGACTCGTGCTGTCATATGCGACCTGCGAAGATGGAGGGGCAGGGAGGGGCATGGCATACGCTATCGCTGGGCAATAGGGTAACCGAGAAACTAGAGGACAAGAGAAGGAAGCTAGATATGGAGAAAGTCAGCTATCGCTGACCTGAGCGGACAGGTCACATACATGATTTGGTCGTGAAAAAGACGGGCCCAGTTACTTTGTAGCTGCTCTCGATAACATACATCGTATAGTTCGTCTTGGCCTTTAATCCCGTCAACAGCCACTCTGTCCGCCAGCCCGCGTCATCGCGCAGCCACAAGCTTTCGTTTGCGATCGTCCCACTTGAATTCAGAGAAAGAAGCATGCAGGCGGTCTGCTGCATTGACGTTAATGAATTGCTGGTTGGTGACACTACCAAAGTGAAATTCGTCGGGCTGGACGGAGGCTCTGGCGTAGAGGGAATCGCGCCAGGAAGGGTGTAGTTGGGATACGACGGAGTCGAAGTTGTTTGCGCCGAATAAGCATGCGAGAACAAGAGAGCCTCAGTGGCTGTTGAGTCGCCTACAAGTGGTGGGGTATCCAGTATTTGGTGTATTGGAATACCGCTGGACACGCCGATCTGGAACGGCATTTGCCCAGCATCCTGAACGCCGAGAACACCGCCGGAAGGGAACGTCCCGACCCAGGAGCCCTGCCCTTGGCTGAGAGTGATCTCGAAAACATCGTCTCCTCCATCCGAACCCGGGCTCGCGGTAGAAGAGCTGTTGGTGATAAAAAAACGGGGTACAGATGTGTCTGTAGTGCCCGAACACAGTGCTATGGATATTGCAAGCTGAGTTGCGGACGGGAGGGTGAAAAATGGGGGATTCGGAGCGGTTTCAGGAAAGACATTGTCGGGAGTCAGCAGGGACCTCTTCTGCGCGGCTGTTACGGCTACATGCAGGAGTAGCAGGAAGAGCATCGGTGACTAATCACAAATCATCCTCATTTCTCATCCACCATGTCCGCACCAGACCTCTTCACTTGTCTCTCATGCACCATCGCCTTTTCATCCGCAGAGGACCAGCGTATGTCTTCTCACTCTGCGTATCTTGTTCTCATTTTTTTTCAATTACAGGCACTCACTATCGCTCCGACCACCATAGATATAACATGAAGCGTCGTGTAGCTGGTCTGCCCCCCGTGAGCGCTCAGATTTTCAACCAAAAGGTCATGGATCGTCGCATGGAGACCGCCGTCATGTCGTCTCCCAAGGGCTCCTACTGCGAACCCTGCAAGTTGGTCCAATCTTCCCTCTCGCCTCCGTGCTCTGATCCGGTTTTGCAGTAAGACCTACACGACCGAAAACGCATATCGCTCTCATCTCAACTCGAAAAAACACAAAGAGGCCGAGGCGAAGGCAAAACTCTCCCGCCACCAGCGGTGCCCGATGAAGTGCCTCCGGCGCCCATGGAAGCCGAGGTCCTGAAAACGGTTCCTGAGATTACGCCAAAGGTGGTCTCTTTGGTTGTGGACGGTGATGCCTCCGACAGCGAGGTTAACCAAACCATCGACGAAAGGATTGCCGCGGCGCGAGCCCGTCTCTCTCCTCTCTCATGCCTCTTTTGTCCTAACGAGAGCACCGTCTTCGACGATACCCTCACGCACATGTCCACCGCCCACTCGTTTTTCATTCCGGACGCCGAGTACCTCGTCGACATTCAGGGCCTGATATCTTACCTTGGCGAGAAGATCGCCGTCGGCAACGTTTGCATTTACTGCAACGGCAAGGGGCGCGAGTTCCGCACGCTCGATGCAACTCGGAAGCATATGCTTGACAAGAGCCATTGCAAGATCGCTTACGACTCCGACGATGACAGGCTGGAAATATCCGACTTTTACGACTTCACGAGCTCGTACCCCGAAGAGATGAGAAAAAAGAAGAAGAAAACAGCGAAAAAATTGGATGAGGAGTGGGAGGATCTGGATGATGATGGGGAGTCAGTTGATGAGGTCGTGGACGAGGAAGAGGATGAGGACGAGGAGGACGAGGAGGATGAGGATGAGGACGAAGACTCCGATGACCTCCCAGAGAATGAAGTCACGTATGGCGACTCGAACCTGGAACTCATCTTGCCTTCTGGCACACGCATAGGGCACCGCAACCTCCGGCGGTACTATCCTCAGACTTTCCCAGGCGCACGCCGGGGCAAGCATGAGGATCCTGAGTCTGGCGCCGCTCTCGTCCGTCGGTTACTTGCGGATAAGAATTCGGCCTTGGTTCCGCGAAAGGGTGGGTTCGGTGCATACGGTTCAGGGACGGAAGTGGTCAAAGCGCGAAATCGTGGCGAGGCCCGGGAAGCTGGTCGTCATGTTCGTGAATTCCGGGATCAGAAGCGACGGGAAGACTTCAAGACGCGGGTCGCATTTATACATAACTCACAAAAGCACTACCGCGATCCTTGTGAGTTTCTTCCTTGTCCTGTGGTGTCTACTTCTCATCATGTGCTCAGTATTGCAATAAATTCATGTACTGTACTACTGGTGACATCAATATAGAGCGTTTCATACTAGATATCATTCATTGTTCTGGGTATGACAAGGTATACGGGGACGTGCAATGAAGAGAGGAAGAAAATGCAAAACGAGGGGGAAGTAACAGCAAATTAGAATAAATATGCAGCGGGAACAACACCCTCCTGGCCCGTCTTCACGTCTCGGGCATACCACCATGCAGGATCTCGGTCGTCCAGGACTTCTACAGCGGAACCTGCAGATATCGGCAGCTCCCCCTCACCTGCGCCATCGAAAGAATATCGTGCTTGGGCAGGTCTGCTCATCTCTTCATTCATTATACCACCAATTGCGTCGGATGGCGTTTCGGCACGCATGTAATTGCTCGCATCGGGTGCAAATGGATCTTGATCTGGTGTTGGCGACCCAGTATCGCGTTGCTTGTCCTCTTTTGTGTTGCTGAAGGCAGCGAAGGGGCTCGTCCCGATAATCGTTGTCCGCGTCGCAGCATTAATGTGCTCGAGCAGCGATGACGGACGGTGGTGTGTTGAATCGTCGTCATCTTCTTCCACACCGTCCATTTTATGAAGCTTGTCGTCCCTGCGAGAGAACAACGTCCACAAAATCCCAATCAGAGCCAAGAGGAAAACCACTCCTGCGGCAATGGCAATGGAGATCAGAATAACCACTCCGGTTGCCAAAAAGTCTGCGCAGCAACACAGTTGAGTATGAGTACGATAGTGAAGTAAGACACATACGGTGCTGTGTGAAGCTGAAAGTGGCGAATGAATGGAACAGTGACGACACGGTGCCGGCCGATCCGGTGGAAGAAGTCGAGACGATATAAGGGAAGAAACTTTGCCCGTCAAACAGAGCCGAGGACGCATTGCCAAATGATGGATCTGCCAGCGATCCTGAGATCATAAGCATTCTGTCAGACTGTATTATGCTATTAGCCTCGTGGGTATCTTGGAGAGGAACCATCGCGAGTTGAGCGACAGTTGTATTGCTCTCTAAAGTAGAACCTGAATGGCAAAATGAGTGCTAGGAAGCTCGCTGAAGGATGGGCCTTACTGAGCGTAGTCCAAGAGATACCATTCCAGAAAGATAGGAACGAGGACGATGCATCGGTCGATCTAGCGCAGGTTTTTAGCACGACGCGAAGTGCTAGAATATCCCGCTGACCTTCCAGCGGCAAAAATACTGCTCGCGTTTCCGGCATTGACCTCTACGGCGGTCACAGGACCCGGAATATCCGACCCCGACCCCACTGCAACCCAGCTGGCATTAGAGAATGTAAACTGAGCCACATTAGCCGCCGTGTTGTCTGACAATGCTATTGAACCGGAGGCAATGAGGTACTCCTGGTTGCTCTGTGGTGGCTTGAGTAGAGATCCATTGGAAATTGTAACGTACTCACACCAGCGTAGGCCACCGAAGCAACATCTCCCTGTATACCGCTTCCGAGGGCGTTCCACTGATGAGAGGTCGTGTCGAGGCTACAAACAGCACGGCAGAGCAACGAGCCCGCTTGGGCAAAAGACCCCGCAACGATGATAGTATTGGCCTTCGACGTCGATGCAGTGATTGACCGAACAACGACCGCTGTTCCTGAGCTTCCTTGCAATGTTTGAATGTTGGAAGTGTCCCACTGTTGTGTGGCAAGATCATATATCGCGAATCCATTGGCACTCAACCCAGAGATCGTGAACTCGCCGCCGACATAGAGAATGTCTCCAACAACTAACAGAGCCCTGACCGTCCCGTTCACTTGCGCACCCTTGAGCGCAGTGCTGGTCGCGGTGTCTGGATTGTAAACCGCAACACCCTGCGCCTCGGTTGTGGAACCCGACGGGAAGAACGAGAAGTTACCACCAATCACAGCCACTTCTGCAGAGGATGAGCTGTTCGTCCAGAAAGCGCCAGCGAGAACTGCAGGTGCCGGAGCGGGGAGAGCCGCAGGCAGAGCCGCCAGTGTGGTAGAAGTCTGTCGAGAGAAAAGTACAGGTAGCTTGACGCGCGAAAACCAAGCTGCCGCGCGGAGCGAATGCGATCTCCGGCGAGAGGTAGAAGTGGAATTCTGATTTGCTGCGGGGAAAACATCCGCATCCAGTGTTACACCAAGCGGGGTGACCGACGGTTGATCACTACCACTGTTCTTGAGCATGACCAAACCAGAGGCACCAAACGGCTGGGAAGCCTCGACGTTTCCGGCAACGAACTGAGGAACGTCAGAAGTACCGTTTGCGACCAGCGTCATGCTGCCAACAACAAAGCCCCCGCTGTTGACCCACTGACTAGACGCCACGTTCCACACAGCAAAACCGGCGGCGCTCGAGCCGGCAGTTCCCGTAGGCGAAAGCAAGCCGGAGAAGTTGCCCGCGACCTGTAGCTGTCCGTTGACCAGACTGAGGCTCGACACGTTACCATCAATGCCACCGCTGAGGGGCGACCATTGATTAGTCTGCACGTTGTAAGATGCGACGCCGCGGAGCAGGCTATTGGATGCAGATTTGGTATCGGTGAAAGAGCCCCCCACGAATAGTGTGTCTCCATCCAGAACAAACGAAGTGACAGCTCCATTGAGCCCATTGCCTGTCAAAGTCGCCAAAGCCCCGTCCTTGAAGGACACGACATTGCCGGAACCAGACGCAGTTCCAGAAGAGAGAGTGAAATCACCCCCCAGGAAGACGATCGAGGAAGGGTGATGGGCAACTGCAGCGACAGCAGTGGTCGATGAGGATGTCAGAGAAGAACTTCCTCCGACGGCGCTGAACAAACTGGTACCGATCGAGTCTAACGCGGTTTCCGTGGTATTGGCAAGGGTCGCCGTCCCATCAACCGTCGACGTGGAGGCTAGAGGCCATTCAAAGAATCCAAAGCCGTTGAGAGTTGCGCTTGTCCCCAAGGACGAGCTATTCGATGACCCATTGCTAGTAAAGTTGACGGAATCGAGAACCAACTGGATCCTGTCCGCAACTAATTCCCACTTGCCGTCCTGGCCGCTACCGACAGGGTCATCAGCCAAACTCATCGTAACGGTCGTCAGGAAGTCGGGTGACGTTGGTAGGATTGGACCCTGGTAAATCACAGTGGTCGAATCGGCCGTATTTTGCTGCGTGACATTGGTAACCCACGGATCGAGGTCTTTACCGGGAAAGACGGTGACCTTGACGGACGTGCGGAGGGAGCAATCTTGCAACTGTGTGCAGCCTGGGATGAGAATGTTCATCGTGTAGTTCCCAGAAGCGGAAACGTAGGGATTCCACGTGAAGGTGGGACCATTGGCAGAAGACGTTCCAACATTGACGGTGGCCGTCAGGACAGCGATTTCAGTTCCAGGAATACCCGTAGACGCGTCTTTCTCAATCCAATTGCCCATGGAACTGGCGTTGGATGGAACTAACGAGAAACAGGAGGGGCCGTTCTGACTGGCGACTGCAGACGCAAAGGCACCGGAGGAAAGCAGTTGTAGGATGTGTAACCCAGGGCTGTCTCCGGTAAACTCGGTGAGCTGGATCTGAACACCCGTGATCGACTGGGCGCCGGAACTAAACAGGAAATCCTGATAGAGGATAGAAGATTCGGTGAGGAGGGGGCATGGATTGGAACAGGTCTTGTTCTGATTTGTGGTTGGGTCGACATAGGTCAATGTCTGAACGGTATTATCTGGAATAGTCGTCACGCTGCAAACAGGTTTAATGAGCATGCGCGAAACATACAGAAAAAGGGTACGTACACAAAGCCGATTGTCCCGTGATTGGGCTGAAATGTGTTGCCGAGACGAACACCACTGACCGTCATGAATGTGAACGTTCTGATAGTGAGTTCAGCTGTGTTGGCGTCGGCGCCGAACCAGGAGTTCCCTGCGCCGTCTGCTCCAGCGGGACAAAGGATATTGGAAGCATTGTTGAACCCGGTCTCGGAGGACGATGGTGAGCCTGTTATAGCCGACGCGGGGATGGGAACGGGGACAAGCGATGAGGTAAAAGGCGTGGCTCCAGCTGAGAACGGTACATTGGGGTTATTTGTGCCATTGAGAACGGTGGAACCGTTTCCGACAAAGGAAGTGATAAAGGAGCCTGCGAAGAACAGACTGCTGTCGGACGAGTTCGTAGTGATGGACAGAACTTTGCCCTCAGCGCCAGCAAGGCCCTTGAAGGGCGGTGCAGACCAGGAGGACGCCTTGGGATCCCATACGGCAACGGATGTGCCCGGGGATGTGAAGCTACCCCCAACC
This sequence comes from Panellus pusillus, assembly GCA_013387415.1. Lineage (NCBI taxonomy): Eukaryota > Fungi > Basidiomycota > Agaricomycetes > Agaricales > Mycenaceae > Panellus > Panellus pusillus. The sequence continues at coordinate 13,649 of QVIE01000025.1, forward strand.
CAGAGCTTGGTGTTCTTGGTGTCGCAAAACACGGAATCAATCTCGCCATTGGGCCCACCTGACCCGAGGGCGGTAAACGCTGCGGAAGATGGCGTGTAGGATGCAATGTTCGCGGCTGTGGTTCCTGCGATGGAAGAAAAGGAGCCGGCAAAGTAGAAGACATCCCCGAGAGCACAGCCAGCGGAAATGCGGCCACCCTCGTTGGATGAGGCGAGGCGTTGGAGAGAGCCGTTGCTTGCGCGGGCGAACAGGGAAGAGGTGGTTGGATCGAAAGCGACGGTCGCGTTGTTGAACAAGTCGAGACCCGCAAACGCGCCGGCAAGACCAACCTTGCCCATCTTATCGAAGTCGACGAGAGGGAGAGAGGCGTCGACGAGGACGAAGAATAAAAGGAGCGGGAGGGCCATGGCCAACACCATCGCGTGAGGGCAAGTTTCAACAGATCAAATTTCCACCACGTGCAAATCTATTTACTCTACTACTTGGCTACTTTCGGCAGTTCTCGCTGAGATTTGCCCGCCCCCGGGCCCCAGTTGACCGCCAGACCCACCGGGTTTCCGTACGGTGATACGTTGTCGAACTCCCTGTCATTTCAATCAGTATGTACACCCTATTGTGGCAAAGACGCGCACTCTGGGTTGCGCGCACGGTAGATTGGAGGGCGTTTGGCCGACCGCACAAGCTGTCTCTCCTCCGCGAGAGCCGTTTCTTTGGCGGCAACAGCGATTGAGAGATCTGCCCAGCTGCTCTGTACTGCTGCTAAGCTCGGCAACCAGGGTCCGTCATTGTCGGCGGGTGCACCGAGGTACTCGTAGAACAGAGTTGCGCCGAGGACGCAGAAGAGGGTGTTGCGCCAGATGGGAGCGCCGAAACCTGGAGAAAATCTCAAAGAGAGAGGGATAAGATGCGGGGTGGAAACCAACCTTCCTTCGGATAGACAATGTCGTCCTCGTGAGCGTGAGCGGTGGATGATGAAGGCCTGGAGAGGCGGGGTCGCCGGGCAACGCGGGTGGCGGCCCTAAGCATGTTATTTGCGACGAGTAAATACGTAACATCATGAGCAAACGTCTCGTTGAGGAATCGGCCTCTGCCTCAAATTATTGAATAGCCAGCCGTGTATTCTATCTTGTACCTGTACTTTTGTGGAATCAATCCTCCCGTGGTGCCCTGCTCGTCCCGCTCCTCAGTCGCTCGCGCATCTGCGACGCAGCCCGCATCGTGCCTGCCCGGCCAGCCCAACCCCGCTGACGCAGCCACCCCACCACCGTTGGCGTCAGATAGGCGGTCAGGCCGATGCGCACGGGAAGGAAGAAAACTTTGTGCACAGTGTACGCCAGGAGCAGCATCGCATACAAGCCCTCTTGGCCGCGATCCGCAGGAGCGGCGTCCAGCTCATCCAGTCCCGGTTCTGGTGGTTTGGAGCCCAGCATTCCAAGGGCGAATTGCTTGGCCGAGGACGACAGACGCTCGACATACTCGGCGCCGATGACATTTATGAGGCCGAAAGCGACCCCAAAGTCGAGGACGGACATCACTCCGTAGATGCCGAGGGCGTACCAGCCATACGTCTTGAAATAAATTTTTGCCGTGCGCGACGACATCGGACGCTCACCTTGAAGAGATGCTTTAGACGCTGGTATCTGGTCGCGTGAGGGGGTAATGAGTCCGGCGGGGGAGATGCTGTCAGACGCGCAGGAAAATGAGTGAAGAGGCGGGAGCGGGAAGCTCTTGGAGCATGAGTAAGCCGAAGTTGACTTGGACGAATGGTGGTGGGGAGAATGGACGGGGCACGCAGGAGAGGAATTCTGGCGAGGAACCGTCGGACAATCATCGCGGCAAAAGAGAGATAAAAAAATATCTAGTAAATATGTCCAACATGACATCTGATTCTGACATCGGTTCCCCCTTCGAGGGCCCAGAAAAATTGCTCGAAATTTGGTTCGCGTCGTCCCCCACAGATGCCAACGATCACTTCTCTGGCCTCCGCAAGGTCCCTTCTTCTGTCTGGGAAGAAATGCTCGATATCGTAAAATGTAAAGTGCTCAGTGTGGTGCGCGGGGACGAAATGGATGCCTACCTCTTGAGGTCCGCGTTCACACCCTCCCTCCAAACAACCCCTCGTCTCATCTGGATCCGCGTACAGTGAATCCTCTTTCTTCGTGTCCCCGTACCGTCTCATTCTCAAGACGTGCGGAACAACCCTCAATCTCTTGGGTCTTCCCCGGATTCTCGAGATCGCAGCTACCCAGGCGAATCTGTCCACTGTCCACCGCTGTTTCTACTCGCGAAAATCTTTCATGTTTCCTGAGAGACAACTGGGACCACATCGTGATTGGAAGGATGAAGTGGAATTTCTAGACAACATCTTTCCCAACGGCGCCGCGTATACCGTCGGAAAGGTCAATGGGGACCACTGGCTGCTCTACATGACTGCCCCCCTGACTTTGAGCCGGCCCCCGAGTCACCTCTTCTCTCGACAACAAACAAGCAGACGCTTCCGGATTACACCGTCGAAATATTAATGAGTGATCTTTCCCCCGATGCACGGCGACCTTTCTTCCCCACATCGGATTCGGCTGATAATCCGTCTGTCAGCGGCCAAATCCTGTCTGCTTCTATCGGTATCTCCGACATCTTCCCTTCCCATTCGACAACTGTCGACGCGTATTCGTTCTCGCCTTGCGGTTACTCCGCAAACGCCCTCGTCAAGTGGGTGACAAATTCCATCAACGGGGAGGGTTACTACACTATCCATGTCACTCCTGAAGAGGGCTGGTCGTACGCCAGCTTCGAGTGCAACGTGCCTCTGCCTCCTGCACACACGTCGCCCCAGGATCCCGATAACATTCCCGACCTTCTATCACTCATTCGACGCGTAGTTGCTATATTTCAACCCGGCCGGCTCAGCCTCACCATGTTCATCTCCAGCGAAGATAACGAGAACGACGAGGGTGAAAGTGCAGTGGAAGCAGCTCAGCGCGCCTTCAAAGCCGCGCTGTTACCACCAGCTATCAATGACAGGATATCCGCACTTCCCGGTATTCGAGAATACAAGCGAACGGACAAAATCAACTACGAATTCGGGGGTTATGACTTGGCATTCGCCAGCTTCGAAGCGACGCGGTGATCAGAAACGTCGCCGAGTCTCGAGTAGATGGAAAGGAACACGACCTCGTTTGCAGCTAGTCCATATGTGTATGCGAAAGACAACTGATCACCCATTCTTTCGTCATGTTGCGACCATCACCGCCCACTGGAAGATGTCTTCGAATCACTGTCAGCACTTGGATCAATCGCACCACCATTTTCTGCCTTCATCTCAGTCACTTTGACGAATTCTGCCTCGTTCCCGCATAAGCGATGGTCTTTCATCTTCAGCGGCTAATCACTGTCATCGAAGCCCGTTTTGTTGACATACTTCCTGTACAAACTGATACGCCACTCACCAAGTCCAAGTTCTTTGCTGATGGCCTCCTTCCCTCCAGTAGATCGAACGCTATGCTCCATGTGATTTATTAGTCTCCGTGAGTTCTCTGTCATTCTTCCCTAGTTACACTTACATCAGCTTCAGATTTTCCGACTGGTCGGCGAGCGGTACACGCTGCGTTAAGTATCGAGTATTCTGCCTCCTGGCTCTTGTCTCTCTGATGCATCCCGTCATCTCCTTACCTGCCGCAAGCTCATCAGAACATCTCCTTGCTCTCGATGAAGTGAGCAATTTTACAAAGACCGACATGGGCCAATCTGGCGCAGGACCTTGGACATTTCGGATACTGCCTGAACCCTTACTTTCGACCGAGTTAAGGCGCCTCGCATGTCCCAAGTCCAGCCGCAAGGTCGATAGTCTGACTTTCCAGCCGTGTTCGCCCTACATATATCAAAATCAAGACCGTCTGGTCGTGGAAGAATGGGCTTTTCCTGGGGGTTCGTGGCAATTCAACAGCATTCTCGACGGTAAATACTTGAAACCTCTCTGTCCAGAAACTCTGGTCCAAATGTTATCCAGGCCATGTCAATCACCACACCGTTGACTATGTTGCCCACTCCCTTCCGAGAAAACTCAAAGAAAGCCTCGGCGCTGCTCTTCGAGAATCAGGCAGTCGCCAGATTCCCGCCACTCGCGTCAGCCAGATCCTACGGGATTGTGTTGTGCAGCTCGATAAATTCATCTCCTCGAAGTTTCTGGATATCTTCCCTCGAGATCTAAGACGCCTGGGCAGATTGACGGATCGAGAACTGCAAAGTGCGTTTCAGCAGGACAATACCGGCCGGAATCGCACTGCAGCTGCTCGTTGCTTGGGTGGAACAACTCTAATCTTCAGGTACAAAGCATGCTATGAGCATTCGTTATTGTTTTAACAATCCCTTGATCAGTCTTACAGATCCAAACGAAAGAAATGTTTGGGTTGCAAATCTCGGAGGTGTGCCGTATGTTCCTCAATGACTGTCACGTGACTAACCTTGTATTCTCTTGCATTGTTGCAAAGATTGCTACGCAGGTCGATACATGCTATTTGGTCTGTGTGTCTGGTGTTCATCCATTGTAGTGATGGGATTGCGGCATCGCAACGGAGCGTGGTCGGGCACACTAATAAACCAGCTTCATGCCGGTCATAATCCTAAAGAAGTGCAGCGGATAAGAGCCGAACACCCTAGAGAGTCTGACCCGGTGAAAAATGGGCGAGTCCTAGGGTTTTTGGAGCCCACCAGAGGTGTTTCCGCTGCGTAGCAAATCTTCTGGGACCCTTCTCATATGTCTCGAACGCAGCTGTGGGTGACGCGTGGCTCAAGCTACCTTCTCTCTACACCTCCCGTATCTTTTCAAACCTGGACCAAGATTGGATATCACAAGGAACCCTCAAGCAATGCGCCTCTAGCATAACCACAGTTTGTCCGTTCGTTGATCAGCTCTGACAGTTGCTGACGGGCGTAGCCGCCCTATGTATCAAATATTCCAGACGTTTTCCATCGTGAACTAATCCCTAACCGCCCCTGGTTCTTGATACTGTGTTCAGATGGCCTATCTTCAGCCGAAGTCTTCGAAGGCATGGACACATCAACGATGGTCGGGGTATGGACACAGTGCGTGGGCCAAGCACTGGACTTGCAGTCGCCTGCTGTGAATACCGCTCTCTCTCTCCTTAGAGCAGCTGTCGGGGCCAAGATGAACGAACAGTCTCGCGAAATCTGACAGTAGAGATGGAGGAACGATGGATGGATGATATCAGTATTTCTATCCAGCGTTTTGAAGCTTTTCACCATTGACCCATCCACCGTTTGAGCTCTGCATTTTCGGCGCCAGGCAGCCTGCTTCTCCCATCGCGTTACCCCTGCTGCAATTTTCGATTCAAGAGAATGGCGCGGTGCATGTGCAATCTATGAGCACTGTTGGGCTGCCATGGCGGTATCTGCGTTGCAAATGCGGCAGTGTTTTTCGAGTCTCGATGGCCATCAACTCCCTTTCAACTCGTAGTCATGTTCATGTGTGTCAAATACAATGGGGGTGGAATGCCGTGTCGTCCATAAATATCAGGAATCCGAATCCAAATCCACAAATGCATCGAACATTTCATCGTCGCCGCTGCGCGGTTCAGCACATTTGAGTTTCCAATCCAACTCCTCTTGTTCCGTTTCTTGGATAGTGCGCCGCTTGACGCGAGCGAGGATGTAATCAAGCTGCAAAAAGTTAGAGTCGTCCATGGCAAATTTGCGATGCCTCCGCCCGGTGATATGCTAACATCCGTCAGTACGGTACAACGTGAGAAGGTAGATAGACCGACTTCGGCAAAATCATCGAACTTGGTGCGGCAGCATTCACAATACCCGGGCTTGCTGCCTTCGTCCCGCTTGGGTAGTCTCATCGTGTTCGTGCTGCGACTCTTCTTCAGTGCAGGTCGTCTTTCTGGTACGCTGATAGGCGGGCCCATATCGCCGCCTTTCGCCTTGGCAGAAGGCAACTTGAACGACGTGAGAACCTCTTGTCGGCCGCGGAGAGACGCAGGTAGCGTTGAAGTTTTGAACGAAAGACCGGCAGTGGATGTCGTCCCAGTCGTCGAGGTGATGCCGACACTGTTTCCGGAGGCAGCTACGTACCCTCCGGCGCAATAGCCTGACGCATTGGCCGAATCTACGACGTCGCAATCGCCATCCAGATCAATCAATGCCTGTTGATGCAGAAGCTTCGCGCGACGATGCATGTTGTTCATCGAGGCCGAACGTCTGAGATCGCCGGTCTGGTGGGACGCAAGCAGTTGAGCTTCGGCCTTTCGCTTCATTGTCTCGACTCGCAGCTGCCGTTGCTGCCGCTCGCCCGCTTCTTGGTTTTCCAAACGCTGCGCCTTTTCCCATCGCCTTTTCTCCTTTTCATCGAACGGAAGAAACGGGCCCCTTGCTAGTGGGTGACAATGCAAAACAGGCCAAGGGACCTTTGCATTTGCTGCGTCACGGCCTTTGGGAACAGCGTATTCCTGGACAGCAATCGTTGCCAGCTCTTGACGGATGTCCTCCACCATCATGAAATACGTTCCGCGCCCAAAGTATTTGTAATCGTTCCGTTTCTGAGTTGGATCGCGTTCACTGGTTCCGTGGATTCGCTCCGACTGCAGTAAAGTGGAAAGGGAGCGATGCGCCGTTGCAGAAGCGGAAACGGGCGCCGTCGATGTCGGTGCGATATCAAGACAACGATCGACCACGCTCAGGAGCTTGACTATGCTCCATATCTTGGTGTTCTCGAAGCTCTTCGCCTTTGAGACGAGATCTGCAGGTTGTGCATTGTCATCGGCCGCTCTGCCACGCGTGATATCAGGGCTGAATTCGGTGCAGGTCAACGACAAAACTCACGTCGCTTTGAGCTTTATGGGGCTCTTGAGTCGGTAGCGGGGAATGTCGTTCTCTTTGTCAGCGGAAGGTATGGGGGGAGGCTCAGGCAGAGAAGTCTGGTCGGTGATGAAATGTGTGATGGTGTTGGAGAAAAAGGGTTCGATGGACTGATAGACGGTGGCATCAGTGCGGGGATGCTGTCCGAGCAAAAAAAAAAACACGCACTCCGCCTAGCTGTCTTATCTTGGCTTGGGCGGACCTGACGGAAGACGCGTTTTGGGGAGGATATTGTCGAGATCGAAGTAGAACTTCCAGCCCGGAAAAGCGCGGGTGAACTTGTCCTTGAACTCCTTCCTCTGCTGCTCGCGCTCTGCGTGGCGACGAGCCCGTTCGGGGTCTATGTGGGCTGAAGGGACGGACTTGAGACGCTTTGGGACAACGTCGGGGGCGTGGTCGGGAGAGCGGGGACGCTTTGGGGCGGAGACGGATCTGGATTTTATGGGGGATGGGTGCGGCGGAGGGTAGCCATGGTGGAAGACAAGAAAGACCAACAAAGTCATCTGACCGCGTGTCAGCTGATCGCGTCCGCCATGTCCAACTACGGCACCACCCGACACCACCCCGCTGCTGCTGCCCAGAAGGGCCTCACCGACTACCATACCACCCTCTTCCGCCGCCTCAGCTGGGAGGGCACTGTCCCCTCCAGGTCCGCGTCGATCCCCAGGAACTTCCCGCAAATTCAGACCGCGGGCTCGAATGCTATTTTTTGCAGGCCCCCCGCGTCAGCTACCTCCCTCTGCTGATGCCCGAAATCCGTCGCTTCCTAATGGACGTCGTCTTTGACGAGGCTGCTGCCAAAGTGCTCAAGGAAGAGGACTGGTGGTTCGAGTCCGAAGACGGTACTCTGCTCAAGTGGTCAGTTTGGCACCCACCATCTGCTGGCTTTCCCAACCGACTCCGTACAGGCATTGGCCAATCGGTCTGATCTACGACAGTCATTCTATCTTGGCTACCTTACGAGCAGCCTCCTCTCCAACGGGGTCGATGGCCACTCCGTTGCGTCTCATACTACACCTTGCATCGCCCCCGACCGATAAGTTGCTCCTGTCCCCCAGTGCAGAGTCCTGCAAACAGGCGTTCATGGGTCAGCTGAAAGAGGCAGATTTCATTCGCTGGGGTAATACTAAGCGCATAACCGGCCTCAGGAAAGCCGACCAGGATGGATTGTGGGAGGGCATTAGAGAACGTAAGTCCGTGCGGCTAGTCTCTTTTTTGACCGTCCAATTTGTCGCATCACAGATAATTTCGACGACTATTGGCGCGTCGCTTCAAAAGTGACGCCTACAACATCGCCAAATCGTTCCCAATCTCCTGGACCGCCTCCCTCTTCTGTGTCTATGCATGGCAGACCACCGTCCGCAGATGCTGCAGGTCCCTCTGAGCGTGACGGCGCTTATAATGTGCGCAGTGTCCCTGTGCGCGTCTATCTGCCGGACGGGCCTGTCATCCAGGATCTCGTTCCTCCGCTGTTAGAAGACGGTCAGCTTCTCCTTCTGATCGAGCAACGTGTTAATTAACGACGTTATAGGCACCCCACACACGCTGTCTCATTTCTTGTCCACACACGTCCCCCTTCTGTTCCCTCCTCGGCCGTCTCCTCCGCCCCCCTCACGAGCCAATCCTAACCCGCCGGCACCGTCAGTTCCTGAGCTCGCGTATCCGCTTATACAAGGCGTGTTGACACCATTAGAGTCGGAAATGGCGTGGCTAGGTGCTTGTATCGCAGGTGCGGATGGATGGCTCAATATATGTATAGGTTTTAGTAAGAAGTAGATATCCGGTGCAGAAATACTATTCACCTTGTTCTCCTGGGATCTAGAGTGAAAACAAGTGCGTCCTGACTTTGTAATCTACTATTTAATGCTGGGCACCATGTCCCATGGCCCAGCTGGTTAAGGCGCGCGACTGTTACCCGCAGGAAAGGTCATCGCGAGATCCAGAGTTCAATCCTCTGTGGGACAGATTTTAAGAGCATTCTATCGGGCAGAATCGGCGGACTCGCTAGAGTCGACGCTGCCGTGTTGTTCCTCATCCAGAGGATAATCAGACGGTTTGATTTTCAATCCGCACTTTTTGGAGTTCGATTTCATGAGCGGCCGACATTTTCTTCTCCAGAGTGTGGAATCTATCCAGTGTGCCGCTCTCTTCTTTTTATGAGGAAACACATCATGTCTCCATAGTACAGTATGCTGGTGATTTGACGGATCCGGGATTTCCAGGGATTTCCTTGCAACTTGCAAGGATTCCGCCATCAATCCGCCAATCCGACATCAACCCCCTGTATTGAAGTACGTCATGATCATCTCATGCTTTCATACATTGCCGGATTTTCTTACTAGATACTTCGCTTTCACGTAATTTCGCATTGTTTTTATCGGCTCTAGGAACTCGTGTGCAGACTAGTACTGTACATTCTAGTGTTACAACATGTCCGAAGGAGAGAGATAGAGAGTGGAATTCGAATAGGATGTGTGAGGTCGAAACAAAATGAATTTCAAAGGGAAATCATCTCTTCCTCCCTGATGTACTCGTCATATCCGTAGTCATCGTTGTCGGCTTCTTCGTACTCCGGAATATCCAACGCAGCCTCGGGATCTTTCAAAGGAAATGAACTGTCCGAAGCCCAACTCCCGGAACTTGAGTCGCTTTCGTGCTTGATGGCGTCCTGCCCGTATGGGAAGAATGTGAGAGTCGGGGATAATGGTGACTCATAATGGTGAGCGGAGAACAGCAGGCTCTCGCTCGGACTTTCGGTCTTTGATTCGATGTGAGGTAGGACTAGAGTCTGAGTATGAAGGGGGTCCGGAGCATCATCTGCAGGTAGCGATGACGTGGAGTTGGTCGGCGAGGAAGTGTAGATAGACTGCGAGCAGGCGGGAAATCAACCACCGAATTGAGAGTATAGAGTGGAGGAGGGACGCACATATTTTGACATAATCTTCTCCAGCGCCTGTCCTAGCAATGTCCACTCGAACACCTTTAAGTCCTTTTCGATATTGCGCGGCTTAGGATCCGGGAAATCCATGATGCGTTGGAAGAAGACCCCCGACCCCGATTTATGCTTAGAAACCGTAGTAGGTCGCAGGCCCTCGAGATTGCGCCGTATTCTGTTCTTCTCTTCCACAGGAAAGTCGTCGTTGGTGAGCCGCTCCAAGAGGTAGATGATATCGACCGACGTAACGTAGCACGTCTCCGCCTCGTCCCGGAAAATGCACGAAATGACAATATCGCTCTCACGATACTCTTCCTGCTTTATCGACTCGCAGGACAAGATGACACGGCAGCCATCTTGTATCTTCCGGAAACGGACGAGGCGTCGACCAGCGCTGAGTTCATCGTCATCCCAACCGCTGCACAGAGACTCGAGCGGCGTGATAATCTCTAGGACAGGAGTATGGGCGTGCAAGTGTTCATCCACCTCCTCGCCTGCCCGATGTCTGGCACGCATCAACGACGGCTCTCTGATGCTTCGACTTCTCTTCCGTGGTCGCTTTTTCGTACGGTGAGTGTGGTCCGAAAGCGAGGGGGAAGGCCTAGAAACATGCGGACTGGGCGTGGGGAGATGCGTCGCAGCCCGGAGACGTCCAAGAGCGGGGGAAGGATCCATGGTATCGTTGCTCGGCTTTGAACGCACCGAGCCGCATTCCCAGTAGGAGAATTCGCCGACAGGGACCGAATCCAGAATGGCGTTTTTGGCATTCAACGCCTGGGCGGTAATAAGGACTTTGTTGTCGGTGAGGGATAGGTGGCTGAGGGCGGGAGCGGCGGCGTCCAATTGCCATTTACCATAATCTACTCCAGGAAGTTCGCGTACGGCGGTTGAGACTGCCTTGTTGCCGACGACGAGACGAATGTGGATGGGTTCCGAGGACTCGCTGTGGAAGTGGATGCGGACAGTTATGGGCGCGCCTTCTTCTCCCTCGTCAGGATGGGATTCGAGGACGTGAATCATATGGGGACTAGGAGGGTACATGGCGAGTTGGAAAAGAGGGAACTCGAGGAGAATATGAAGGAAGACGAGGGTGTAGAGTGTGCGGCTCGGGAGGAGCGGCTGACCCCAAGTGCCTCCGCCTCTCCATGTTCGATCGTACTCCTGAGTTATGACGGATATGGACCAAGATAAAAACCATATTTGAAATTGATAAAATTGAATCACCGCCGAGAACAAGAGTACACAGATCGACGTTCCTGATCGGGCCTACGTCTGTGGGCAAGAAATGTGTCTTGGTTCCCACCGTCCCTTCTCACCGTCTCTGATCCACACGCGGACGACAGGCGGGACATGTCCCTCGGCAGAGAGAACACGTCCGCAGCTTGTGCATCGGTCGATGAATATGCCCTCATACGCGCACATGAGATTCTGTATTATCGGGTCGGTCATTGCCACAGGCGCCGCCAACAAGGTACGCAAACGCACCATTAAGCTTTGAAAAGGAACGCACGGATGGGATTGAAGCATCCTAGCGATCTGTTGCGAAAGGGTTTGGTATACGAGGAAATTTGATTGCGAATGTGGCGATTTCTAAAATGAATAAGACTAAGATCCATATTTCTCGACGCCACCGACCTTTTCTCTTGGACCGAATGCAGTTACGCTCTCCGTGGAGAGCACAGGGTCGCTTGCACTATACTCCATGGTGATGTAGCAGACCAGCACGTCCCGGATAGTGAAGCGGATGATAGCTGGATTGCCAAGTTCGGTGGAGCCTCGTATACGCGTCCAGAGGTGGAGTTTCGAGGAATGTGTCCGGTTGAATTCCCGAATATAATCGAGTAACTCATAGGATCGAAGAGGTGGAGCGGAGTCACCAGCGGGCGGAAACAAGGAAGCGCTGCGATTGTCGTGTGGGATATACGGCTGGGGTGAACCTGGGATGGAGGTCGTCTGTATACGAGATAATGAGACGTATGTAGGTGCTAAAATGAAAAGAATACCGTCGCTTGCGAATTTCGCGCCGACCGCTCCGATCTAGATCGGATTTGTCTGCCTGTTCGCTCTGGGCAGCGGTGCGCAACGCGTCTTGGACTGAATCCGAGCGTATGGCGTCAGTGAGAAGCTTGAGCTGCTGAAAAATCGCTGCGGATGGTGGGAGCGGAGAATGAAATGGAAGATTTGAGGAGGGAGGGTGGGGCATTTCTGAGAAGCTGGAGGCGAGAATGGATGTCTGAGAGGGCAGTTATCATGCTCGACAGACGTTCCATAGCAGTCGCGCTCATGTGATTCATTCCAACTCCGATCACCCTCCGCGCTTCCATCTTAAGTTACCCTGTAAAACTCACAATAAACGCGTAAAAATGACATAGGTGCTCCTCCTGGTCCCGTATAAAACCCTCCAGCTCTCAACGACTCTTTCATTCACACAATCACACCATGTCCAAGAACTCGGAAACGTTGCAGGCGGCTTCAAAGGAACTTTGCGTAGAGACGATGTCTCCGGCGAGGCGAAGCAGAACGCTCAGCGTCGCCTCGACGAATTGGACGACGGCAGCGACGCTTATCCTGAGGGTAACCAGGTCACAGTTGGCAAGTTCTTTCATCGATCTTTCTACCGCGCGCTTACATTGTTGCAGATGACGACAACGACGGCGGCAATGGAGGTGCCCTTCAGGTGCTGGGAGACGAGGAGGACGGCGATCATGCTAGCCAAGAGAAAGATGAGACGCGCGTGCTCGCGGGTTACAAGGCCACCATGAAGAGTAAGTGGATTCTTGATGTAATGGCCTTGATCTCATGATATGCAGATCCTCGCGTCTCTGACGAGGCCAAGGAGCGTGCGCGCGAATATGTGGAGGAGCATAGCACCAACTAGGGCAATAAGAGATAGTCAAAGTCATCCGAGCTGTCAATTCCGAAATGTACCAATAAAAACTATCATGTCGAGGGCCTATTAAGTTCATCGACCCTTTTGACTAGCGCTTCTATTCTCTCCTCGAGTCCACCAACATTCCCTTTGACCACAGACCGATTCTCCTGCAAGCTCTGCTCGATTGTCTGTATCGCGCTATCGAGTTCGCCCAGAGCTTCCCGCATCTTGCGCTGATCTTCTTCCAGTCCTTCCAGAGTGCTTTCAAACTGCCCGGCGGAGCTATGCAACGCTGACAACGTTCGTAGACGAGTAAGAATGTGGGTATATGAGGGAGGGAAGGTCCCAGGCGAGAAAGTAAGGGTAGCACTTGTTCCTGTATCTGAGATGGAGGGCCGGCATTGGACTGAGAGGGATGCCGACGATGTGAGTGCTGTGACGCAGAGGCGCGATCCAAATCCGACAGTAGCAATTTCAGGCGCCGGGAGATTGAGTCGATGTGCCGAGGTTGAGTCAACAGAGTTAATTGTGAGTTTAATCGGGTGATGAGGGGGAGCAATGGTGGTGGTAAGGGCGAAGACTTGTGAATGGCCGTTAATTTCAATTCGAGACGCGATTAGAGAAAGCAATATACCTCATCGAGGGTGGTCGAAGACGAGCCGACAAGCTTTTCCAGTTCGCCAACTCGCCGGTCCATTTCTACGATGCTGCGCACATTAGGCTTGCCCCGTCATCGAGTGCAAGAGGGACAACTGATTTGGACGGCTTGCTGTCACTCTCCTTCTCGCCGTCTCGCAGGAGTACGCCCACGAGTCTGCCCCGTCCTTCTTGGCCTTTGCGTATCTTGTCTAATCGTCCGCGTACGTCCACAAGACCGCGTATCAGTTCACCGGGATCGACACTATCCTCCTCCTGCTCTTTAAATAGCAATGGATTGGCAGGATCGGCCAGTTCGGTCTCGAGAGATGCCAACTCGGCTTGCAAGGCGCGAAGCCGTCGAGAAAGTGGTATAGGGCGCGAAGTTGACGGTTCGATTGGGGAGTCTGTGTCGGTAGGTGATGGCGGATACGCGTACTGTATTCGAGGGCGCTCTTCGAGAGCAGTATTAGAGCATACGCGAGAGACAGGGACGTTGCAGCCAGACCTCGTCGCTTCTCTGCCTGGCGAAACATTTTGCTGGCCTCGTCGAGTTGGATGAGATTGGTCGAGTCGAGCTCGTCCTTCGACGCGACAGCATCTGCTGTTCGGGTTCCTCTTATTGCCGAACGCGAAGGGGCACCCTCATCGTCGCTGCCTGCGTACGCTTTCTAGAAATGGTGTGAATAGCACCGAACCACGCTAAGCATTTCAACTTGCATTTAGACTAGAGGGTAGCGGGTCTTCGGTTTCGTAGACATCCTGCGCGGTGTCCTGCAGACCATGTTAGCGACTGAAGAGCGAGGAAAAAGTACAGACGATGTCAGGGAGGGTTGCATATTTTGCAGCATTCATGGTCGAGACAAAGTTGTTTACACTCTCTGATTTAAACTATGGTCCTTGTCTTGATAATTGGAGACCTCCACATCCCTCACAGGACGCATGACCTCCCCTCCAAGTTCAAGAAGCTGCTAGTGCCAGGCAAAATACAGCAAATTCTGTGTACGGGCAACGTCTGCGATAAGGAGACCTATGAGTATCTTCGAACCATTTCGCCAGACGTCAATGTCGTCAAAGGAGATTACGATGAGGTGCGCAACGCATGAGTATCATTCCAGTGTTATTCCAACCCGTGCGCACCGCAGAGTTCGACGTTCCCCTTGTCAATAACAGTCGTCCATTCTCCCATCAAGATTGGTCTTATTCACGGGCACCAGAGCGTGCCGGTAGGCGACCTCGACTCTCTCAGTGCCATCGCAAGGCAGATGGACGTCGACGTTCTCGTTTCTGGCCACACGCATATGTGAATCATCCAAATACTACGGCGACTGTGCAAGTAAACTGACTGCCGCAGCTTCCAAGCTCGTGAGCACGACAATAAATTTTTCGTCAACCCTGGTTCGGCCACGGGTGCATGGTCAGGTGCTTTCCCGGGGTACATTATTATTCCTCTCAGTTGCTTCCACTGACCACTTTGCAGGGAACCAACCCCATCATTTGCATTGATGGACATTCAAGGGCCTGTAGTGGTCACATATGTATACCAGCTTATCGAGGGCGAAGTGCGGGTCGAGAAGATTGAGTGGAGAAAGGAGGACGAGACCTTGCCGGCACGAAGTGCACCGGTACCGATTTCCAGCCCCCCTCCTGGTAGCCCACAACCTGCAGCGGTGTGGTGAATCCAGATGTACACGTCGGTATCTTTCGTCTCGCCCTGCGATTGATTCCAACGGTTTTGCCCAGTATATGTGTGTGATTTGAAACCAACTGTTTCCCCTGATTCGTTGGCAGGCGCGCGGATGACGGATTTCATTTCCCCTCCGAACTTATCGTCTCTGGATTGATAGCCACTTGAGTGATTTATCGCAGCAAAATCCATCCCAAACTATAGAAACACGCTATCGTCGTAAATCTCGTGCTCTCCGAGTATCCGCGGACCGGTTTAAGCGCAGGAGAAGAGCATCAAAACGGCCGCTGAGGGCTGTGGGGTACATTCGCAATGACTTGAGATTTGCGAGACCCCGTGAAGCTCCACCAAAGGATTGTCCGAAAATTTGTTGTGTTGAGAGTGAAGTTCCGTGATTTCCTTTTCCGAAAATCATGGTTTTAGACATCCATGGACAGAAACTGTTACACAGAGAACTAGAAAGTTGAAACTATAGGGGTGCTCAATTCTTAGTGTCATGCACAGAAACACGTCCGAGGAATATATCATTCACGGAAAGTAGTGGACGGATATCAACGAAAATAAGTAAAGCAGTACACGGCCCTCCATGCAGTGAAGTCAGTGCGAGGAAAATGGTTGACACCTGCAGTGAAAGCTATCTAGAGGCTTACATACCCCAAACGCGCCGGAAAATTCGTTCAGGGAAACCAGTGAAAGGATATCCACGAACACGAATCACTACGCCACATTCCATGCATAAAAATCAGTGCAAGGAAGATACAGAATTGCCTGCAGGCAAATCTATATGGAGCATTCCTGTGCGAGGATCTCCCTGCGTCCAGTGATTTGCGGTGCATCGAAATCCACTCACGACATCACCTTCGGCTAGTAGCAATCCGCGATCCGTCATCATCCCTATACCGCCGGTGCTCTCACGAATTCGCCCCGCGCCGGCCAAAGTTAAGGCTACCGAATCGGGAAAACCGTCCTTTGAGAGAACTGAACGAGGTAAAACTTTTGGACGTTGCAACCGATGCGCCGGACATCTTGGCACCGGACACGGCGTGCACCCCGTTGCCAACGTTGACGAAAGAGTTATGGGGGGACTCCGCAGACAGAGAGTCGCTTCCGCCATTGTCTCCGGGGGCAGAGGAAACCCCATTTATCCCGTGACGAGCCAAGTGGGCAAGATGTCGCTGTAGCGGCGTCTGCTTAACAGGAGGAGGGGCATCCTGTGAGCCGATGGGAGAGCGCGGAGACATGGGTGGAGGGGTCGTGGTTGAGCGACCCAGCTGTAGCGGAGGAATGAAAAAAGGAACACGAGGACGGGTTGTAGAAACAGTGGACGTCATGCTTTGTTTCACCGACTGCTCGTACGTGGACGTCTGGTACTGCAATGATCCGATGGCGGGCGATATTGGATCCACTACTGTATCCAGCCCCAATCTTGGAATTTCGTCGCGAAAGGTTTTCTTGAAGAACTTGTCGAGAGTCTCATGGAAGGGAATGAATTCTGGGGACATAAGCGTCCATGGAGCCTCAGGCAATGATCAATGACGACAACCTGGGGACGTTTCAGTGTTCTGTCAGCAAAAACAAAGATCCGGAAAATCGCACCTGTTCATCGATTGCAGCCCTTAGCTTCTCCACCTGTTCTTCTCGTTCAGGGTTTCGGGCGATGTACTCCGGATCAAAGAAGGTTTGTCGATAGGCGGAGATGCCGGTGTTCATTGGGGCATCAACAGCGGTATTCAGACACATTGCCAGAGCATTGGTCGAGACCGGTTGGGCAGTTTTAGCAAGAGCCTGGTATCTGAGATTCAAAGCAGCCAGCTCCTTTGTTTTCAGTTCCACCTCGTTGAGCGCATTTTCCACCGGTGAGATTTCGACTATTTCGACCCCAACAACTTCAGAACGTCGGAGGACAGTGGGAATGCCTCTTCCGTCGTGAAGTACGTCTTTTCAAGCCATACTTCTTCCGTGCCGGTGCGGGTGATTCTTTTTACCTGGCGCGTCGAGCTGAACAAATTGATGGCACTGGAGCACCGTTAAAAAAATCGTGGCTCCGGACATGTAACTCACCTATGCTCGTAGTATGTGCGAACTGGCACAGGAACGTCTGGATTTGTGAAAACGGAGAGCGTACGGTTGGGCTCTGGCGTGACCGCAGTGCACTGGATGAACTGGTCGTGGCCGAAGCGGATATCAACCGGGGGATCACCGAGGGTTTTCAATAATTGAGCACCGGGATGCTTGCTGAGCATTCGCTCGCAAAAGGCGCCGAACTTTTCCCACTCGTACCCTCGATACTGATATGTGACGGTGAGAGAAAATATGAATGAAGATCTTAGGACGCACAATGAACCGTTTGTCTCGAATAGCACCTGGGAAATTCCCGTAGAACGTTACTCTGTAGTAGTCCGGATAATATCGTTGGTCTGTGATGATATGTTCAAGCAACGTCGCCTGATGCCTGAGGATTTCGGAAAGTTTGCCACTGAAAATCGTGTCAGAGAGGATGAATGGATGCATGGACCATCGACGAATGGAAGCATACTAGTTGAAGGTGACCTCTGAATATTGGAAGGCTAATTCCTTGCAGATATCGATGGCCCTTTCCCACGCCTTGCCTTTGCCTGGAAAATCGAAGATGAGAAGGAGTATGTACAGAGTGTGTCAAGGTATGGGCACTTACCTAAATAATCTAATATCAGTAAGCACAGAGTCTCCTTGCGATGGAATTGGGACTGTTGGGGAAGGCCCAGGTCTTCCATAGGCCCCACAAAAGAATTCACATCCCACTCATGCAGATCAGAGTGTAGTTTCAGGGTCAACGCAGCCTCGACGTAATTCTGGGATTGCACGTGCATCTAAAATTGTCGCTCTCATTAAGACAAGAATTCTGGCCGAGGAAAGAGATGCTCACATTGACAAGTTGGTGGACATATTTAATGTAGATCTCATCGCGACCTATTCGTCGGATGAAATTCATCAAACGAAGCTGAACAACAAGATCAGAACGGTTCTGAAACTTCGGCGAGGAAAACTTGCCGTAGCAATGACACGATCATCCGCATATTCATCACCCTCTGGAAGGGCCCGAACGCTGAGCAAAAGCTCGAGGAAGAGATCCACAGAGTCGAGGAAGATCGTAACTCTTTCTCTCAAGCTCTCGTCCACTTCGGAGGAGTAAAAGATATGTCGAAGGTGTCCAATGAAGAAAGCCCTCGAGATGTCATCTCCCTTGCTATCCGACATAAATAGGGTGTCAAGCCGCGTCACCAATTCATTTTCAATTTCATCGAAATTTTGGGATTGGTGATATTCCGATACGATCATGCTGTAAAGCATCTGAACCGCGTTGGCTCGCAGCTGATCGTGATGGCTCATACACAGGTTGACTACCTGCCCAACCAGCGAGTGAAGGTAAACTTGGTAACCCTGAATCACAATGAGCAAGCACACAGCGACGGGAATAGAAATCCATACTCCATAACGCGTAGGTTGCTCACCGGTGGTCGTCGGGTGCTCGGCCCAGCCTAAAGCTTGCCACAATGAGAGTAGGATGGCAGCCCCATCGCCCCGAATATCACCTGCTAAGCGCCAAACTGCGCGGCATTTCTGGTATAACACGTAAGTGCATTGAACGAAAAAGTAAGAAAATCCAACCTGGGGGCTGAATTCCTCAATGACTAGCTGATCAGACGATAACAGCTTGAGGAACATATAGAAGCCCTCTCGCCACAGGGAAGCATTGAATTGGGCTTGAGAATCTTGCGGGGGGATAAATTCCTTCTCCAAGATGGTTGCGATGGGATCCATTATCTTGACCAGAACCTTGTGAGCAAGGATGTTGATGTTGAGCCAGGTTTTCGGGAAAGCGTCGTTCTCCAAGATTGAAGCGGCAACCTTGAAGAATTGGGACAGAAGCGCAACAAAACGGTCTTGCCCTTCGATATCGAGACTCGATTCCAGGAAATTCAAGATATGTTTCGTGGGGGACGAAAGAATTAGGACGAGGAAAACGGTCGCCGTTTCACCCAGACCAGGGTTAAAAACGGTGTCAACCCCGGGTGTTCCTGGGGTCACGGGACTTCGAGGGCCATCGGGAAGTTGAGCGAGAAGAGAAAACGGGTACGACTCAGGAAACGTAACGGGGATAGTTGTTTTCAGGGGAAGTGACGACCGAGTACGTTCCATAGCCTTGCGAGATGCAGGACTCTGAAACTCTCGGTAGGAGTCAAGTAATCTGCGCACCAGATGATTAGCCTTCTTGCAACAACGAGAAAATAGCGAACCTAGGTAGGAGAGGCAACAGATTCTCGACATTGTCCTGTTCTTTGCGGAAACGATTCCGATCACCAACAATAGCGGGTGAAACCAGGTTCTGTTGCAGCTTGTCAAGCATCACAGAGACGATGGTGACACAGAGCCTGATGCTCTCCAACCAGCTAACGCGGGCTGCGTCCTTGGCACTCTCCGATTCGTTCGAGTGATATTCGTCATAACGCCCAAAATGAGGTTTTATCCATATCACAACAGCCTCGATTAGTAATGGGCGCGACTCGGCATTATCAAAGAGAAAACCCTTGACGATTTGCAGATACATGATCAGCTTCCATATCACAATCTTGCCCTTGCCAACAGTGACCGCATTGGCGAAACTAGTGGCAATAGAAACCAGTTCAACAGTGGAGAATATCTTCGACAGTTCGGGGAGGATGGAGGTGAAGTGCTGGAGGGCGATTGTCTGCGTGCCGATGATGGAGGGCGGCGAGGTGGAGGCCATCATGCGGGTGACTTCTGCAAGATGTGACCGTAATTCCCGCTTGAAAGTGGTTTCCAAATGATCGGCTGTGGCACCACCGCCCATGCCGATCTCTTTAGCCTTCTGCAATTCTCTGGAACGCGCAATGAACTGGAAGATGTAGTGCCACACTTTGAGGGCCGCTCGTAGGGGCGAAGCGCTCTCGGTCGAGGTCGGGTTGGCGAGGAGGCGTGTCATGGAATGAATCATGTGCGACGACGCAGAGGCGCAGTTGAAGTGTTGTTCAATATACACATCCAGCACCGGTTGGAAATTACTGAAGCGGCGATCCTGCACAATGCCAAGAACGGTAACCAGTGCGTTGAACACCAACCCATCCATTTCGCCGGATTGATTGTTCTGCGATATCAGTATTCCAAACAGCGAGTCAAAAATGTCCCGTAAGAATTTGACGATTTCGCCTTCCCCAACAAATGTGAACTTCGTCAACACAGTAGAAAGAAGATCCTGATCGTCAATCTTCTCCCAACTCAGCAAACTCAGTAGAACCGGGTTTTGCGTGAATTTGGTTGAACATAATGATGATCGAATGGTCAGTGTGTCGCGGATCGGTAACGCCAGGCGCTGCATCTCAGGATGCACGAGCAACTGGTCGGGCCTTTGGTTGGCAGTCAGCCAGGACGGCGCAGTGAGGTAGATATCAGGTGTTATCAGCAACATCTTATCTGCACGGTACAAGACAAGTGTGTGGCTTCCATCCTCGACAAAAGCGCGCTTGTCGGGAAAGAGCGGCTGGAATGCAAAAGCAAATGGTTGTTTCGAGGTGTCAGTGTTGGAGCCACGTGTTCCGCTGCGTTCCCTCTCTGAACGATTCCGGAAGGTAAAGAAGAGATGCCATTGAGGGATACCCTGGGGCGGCAGTTGTATTTTTATCAACTCCCCGTACGTGGGTTCATTGCACCGCTGGAAGACCATGGAATGGAACTGAGTGACCGGTGGTTCCCCACTGCCCAGAGAGATGACCGACTCGACTGGCCGACCATCCTGATTGCGGACCTCGACGGTCACTTGAACATTGTTAGATGCAGGGCCCATTCCGCCACGAGCGAATTGTGTGACACTCATGCGGCCGGAGTTGTTGTTCCCAGAAGCAAATTCGCCCGACCACAATTTGATGTACAACTCGTTCCGCTCGTCGCCGGGGAAGACTACATCAGGGAAGCCGAGACGAAGAGTGTGCGGAGTGTCTTGCAGGAGTGACGGGTTTTCACGGACGATAGTAGGAACGTCGCCGCGGAAAATCTTGATCGTGGCCGTGATCATTTCCGCTCTGAAACAATACTACGTCAGCAATCTGGCGCAGTAGCGAATGCGAGATATCCACCTTGGTGTCTTCTCGTACTCCTTCGTATTCTTGTTGATGATGTTCTGGTGTATCATAGAAAAGGTGGCCTCGTTCGTTGGCGTAAAAATAGGCATTTGATGTTCCCGCGCCGGAATGACATCCACATCCTCTGCTGCCATTCGCGCCAGCTGAGTCAGCTCCAGAACGGCACAACCAAAAGGCCGCCGAAATTGGGTGGGTCCGTCGCCGTTGGCGCGGAATCCATTGGAGGACACGCCGGGATCTGTCCATCCTGGGGGCACCCCAGAATCGGAGCGGCCACTGAAACCTTGGGAGCCGCGTCGGCCGCCCGCTTCTGCTGGTGCAGTTGCGAGCTTGAGCGCTCCGCTCCGCACGATGCGACACACCAGGTAGACAGGATCTTGCACGTCCGTATGTGCGAGATCCGTGAATAGCGTGCGGATGCGCTTGACTGGGTCGCGTGCGAGAACGCCATTGTGATTTAGAACGGCGCAGAAGTCCTCGGTCACAAACTGCCCCGAGCGTTTGTAAAGCGAGAAGAAGAGCTCAGCTGTTTCGCCTGGCGCACATGGCGACGCGACGAAGGCACGGAGGTCGAGATAGACATGAAAAAACTTGGCGGTTGCTGATCGAGATGGGTCGTTGGGATCGTTGAGAGACAGCGACCGCGGTTTGTGCTGGGAAAATTCGGGGAAAGCAGGGTGTGTTGGAGTGGGAGGGGTTCCTGCGGTTGTGAAGTCCATAGGCGGGCCGAGGGCGTAGGGGATATACACAGGATAAGAAACGTTTAGATAGGCGAGAGCCGTCTGCATGGAATACATCCGGACGGCGCTAACCCAGCTGCGGGGTTCGATTTCTCCTTCGACATCGACGGTGACGAGCGCGCCCCATGTTGGATGTCTGACGATCACGTCGAGGCCCTGGACGATGTTTCCACTGACGAGACGCGTTACGCAGTCGCGTCGCATGTTGATGGATTCCTCCGCATTCAGGGTCTGAGCCAGTATCTGGCGTCGACCGAGGTGAAGGGCCTCGATATGTTCGCGGACGACGTGAAATAACCTGTAGTCACGCCTAGCAAGGTACTGGAACATCAAAGTGTGCCATTCGCGTAGGGCAGAGGCGATTTCGTCGATGATGGGTTGTGCAACACCAGAGGCTGTATCGTCGCCCGATTTGAGGGACGGGCGCGGTGGGAGTGGTTTCATGACTTGAGAGTCCGCCGGGGACGAAGAGCGCACGGAAGAGGAGCGCACACTCGGGGGGTACGCGACGCCTGTGCGAATGGATTTCGCGAGGTCTGGCACGGGGCCGGTACGAAAGGATTTACTGGAAGCAGAACGCTCTGGCTCGCCGTCTTCCTCTCTGAGGCTGCTCATGGTCGAGCCGGCCTTGTTGTTGCTATTGGACCATTGAATGAACGAGCTGCCGGGGCTGGCGGTACCATGAGAGGCAGTCACGGAGGCCCAGCCGTTATTGGATGATACGAATCCATTTACGACGCCATTCAGGGTCGTTGCAAGGTCGGGCAGACGGCCCTCCGCGTCAGAGAACTCGTCGCGGACGTAGATGTGGGACGCAGGAAAGATGCCGATAAAGACCTGGTAGGGCTCCTCGGTCTTTGGAGGCGGTTTGACGACGGCTGAGGAGGAGGGATCCGAGGCCAGAGCCCAAGTGACTGGTGGTTGCTTGGTGCTGCAGACGACATAGCTATTAGACGATCGGTGAGCTTGCTTTTCGGCAACAAAAATTGCGGCAGCGACGGACCCTCTGTACCAGATGCCCTCGACCTCCTTCGTCTTTGGGGTGTACTTTTCAAAGGCATAGACCTCGTCGCCGACCTCGAGAGAGACAACGTCGCGGTGGACGAGGTGAAGATCGTCGGTGGAGGACTCGGTCACGGTCGACAGACGATGTCTCGAGAGTCGTGTGTCGCGGCGGGAGGGAGAGAGAGGATGGACCGCATAGCCGTAGATAATCAGAGGCAGCGGCTCCCAACTCATCGAATTCGGAGACTCTGAGCAGTCCGTAGCGACGCGTGACCACAAAATATGCTTTCCCTCGACCGACTCGCAGCCAACACAAACAACATACGCAACGCCGCCTCTTCCTCTCTCCCCCATCTCCCTTCGCAAATGCCATCTTGAACGCGTCCCTCCCCGAGCTCATCCGCGACGTGCACCCCACAGAGCTCGGTCTCTTCACCCCAGAGCTCACCCGCGTCGAATTTCACGGGCCAGCGCCCCGCAGGAAGCAGGATCCAGAGGTCTATGCCCATGCCGCGCTCACTTACATCGAGCGGTACCACAAGGTGCGGCCCATGCCCCGCGCACACGCTCAAGTGGTCGCAATCCTCGACCAACTTGCCGCCACTCGCGACAATATTCGCGATCTGACCGCGACTCTTGAGCAAATACAACCCTCCGAGCTCAAGCCACTGGTAGACCGAGAGGAAAAGCGCGTCCAGGAGCTCCAAGCTCAGCTAGCAGACCTCAAACAACGCGTAAGTTTCCGCTACTGCACTGGCGTGGTACACGCCCTCACTTTTACCAGAAGGGAGCTGCTGTAACCAAATCTAAGCCGCGCACGCGACCTCCAAAGCCCGTACCTGCAACTCCATCTACCCCCGTTCAGTCCACGTCAACGCAAAAACTGGACGAAACGTTCCACACCCCAGCAGCGGCTGCTCGCACCCTGCACTTTACTGACAATCTGCTCATGGACGAACAAATTGATCTCTCAGACGTCTCCATCTCGTCGCCATCGCGCTTCCACGACCGACATCATGATCTCCAAGAAAATGTACTTGATGACCCGGGAGAGAGCGTGCCTGATTCCCAAGAGAGCGTGCCTGATTCCCAAGAGAGTATGCCTGGGTCCCAAGAGAATGTGCCTGGGCCCCAAGAGAGTGTGCTTGATTCCCAAGAAGAACAGCCCGACTCTCAGGAGAACAATGTGGGTGCAGCCGAAGAGTCCACAGACGATGCGACCATTGTGCTCGCCACTGAGCCTGCTGGCGCGTCCCCTGTTCGACCGGTCATCAGCGAAACGCCGAAAAAAGGCAAAGTGCGGGTCAATTCCGAAGTCGAGCGCATAGTCGTATGCGGGCTTTTTCTTGCTAGTTTACTTTCTCAACTATCACAGGGAAAAATATGGACATGCATGGGGGATCTGATTATGCCCGGCCATTCGTTCGATACGTCTGGCAGTGGCACAGGGGATAAGCCGCCCCGCGCCAAAGAGACGATGCAAGTACCATTTTCTGCCTCGATTCTTCTCTTACCCGTTCCCTGCAGTGCACATCTCCAGTCGGTTGCCACTCTGACGCCCACGCCCTCTTCGCCATCCACGACCATCTCCTCCCTCACTGCTCCCGCTACGAGCACAACAACCCCGCAACAAATCCTCACCGCTCACATGCTCCTCACTCTCCTAGCCACCGGTCCCCACTTTTCGATGCCACTCAACCAGGTGAAAGATGCGTTGGCTGCCAAGGCGAACAGCACTGGGGGCGCCGGTGGTGTTCTTGCTGGACAAAGTACGACGCGTGTTCTTTATGCCTGTGTCGCGAAACGGCTCGTCAAGATTGAGCGCGGTGGGGGTGAGCAGATCGTGAAGTTTGACGTTTGATAGCCGATCATGCGATATATCTCGCTTTGACCGGGCATACATCAGTATAGTGTAGAAATATTGTTGTAATCTCGATGTATACATTGACACGCACGCGCCAAGTCCGATGTACAAGCAGAGGCAATAAAGAAGCCAAAGTTACGCATCCCCGAAATACTCCTCCACAAGCGCCTTCTTGCGCAACTCCAGCAATACCTGCTCCGTTTCGGCTGCGGTAGGTAGTTTCGGCGGTACCAGCATCTCTGGGATGAGAAATTGAATGTAAGCAGCAGCTGCGCGTGCATTAGCGAGCGCAGGATCGACAGGCTCGGCGTCGTTGTCATCTTTATCGTTCTTTTCCGACGGATCCAGCCCAGGCGGGAGAGAAGCTTTTGGTCTCGGCAGCTCAACACTCTCTGCGAGCCCGAGCGCTGTCCGCACCTTCTCCGCATTCTCTTCCCAATCTATCGTTGAGACCGGTGATCAGTGTCTTTCAATGCGTGCATAACGCAAGTAACGAACCCTCATCCTCTGCCTCCTGCTCCCACTTAAGCAGCGTCCCATCCACCTCGTCGAGATCACCATAGTACGCTGGGCCCTGGTCCATAAATTTCTTGTAATGCGCCAATGCGCGGTTCTCCTCCTCCTCTTCATTTTTGCGGCTCTGGAAGAGCTCACGCACACCCGGGAGGTCTTTAGCTCGACCAAAGTACCTGAATTATACGTCTAGCCTCGTGTGAAAAAACCGTTTGAAACGTACGCACTTGTATCCCTTGGTCCCGGGCACCTCCTTCCCATCGTCATCCAGCATGGCTACATTCCGTCGATAGTTCGCTCCACCAAGTGCGATGATCTGGTTCTCCCAGTGTCGCTTTTCGCGCATCTGCTGGTTGATCTCGTCGTTGAGGTCCCGAACCTCGTAGTCGCTCAGGCCCGCTGCACCGAAAATCAACATCCACGGCGGCCAGACAGCACAAGGAAAACTCACCGTCCTGAATCTTAGCGACCTTGCGGCTGATCTCACGCAGAAGCTCACCGCGCCAACGCTCGCACTCTCGAAGGCTCTTGCAGGCGCTGGCCATTCGCGGGCGGCGGTCTGCGCGCGTCCCCAGTCCCAACTCGGCCGCCTGCGCCTCGCGGAAGCGGTACAGCATGGACTGCGCCTTTTCTTGATTTCGAGCCTGCAAAGACGATCATCGAGGGTGCGCGAAGAGCAAACGGAGCGACCGACCATTTTGAAGCGAAACGAGAGTTACAAAACACAGTCCGATCAATCGACGTGTGATTCCAGCAAATAATTGCAGTGTTATGGATATCCTTTTGAGATAACTCCTAAGACACTTTGGCCGAGAGGTTAAGGCGATGCCCTGCTATTAGCCAGGCATTGGGGTTTCCCCGCGTGTGTTCGAATCGCACAGGTGTCGTTTTTTGACTCTGAGGTTGTCACCAATCAACAAGACCGTCGTGTCATGTGCGAAATCTCTTCTTTTTTTTTGCAAAACATAATTACCGACCTGCTCGCCGCGGCCAACTTCATAGATATGGCCCATAACCGACGCGATAAACTTTGACCATGGATAAATCGACGCCCATCGTCTCTGTCCCTCCTCAAAGTCAATATGTCCTCGTCTGCCACGGTGGAGCCGGCACAATGTCCAAGGCCAACTCAACGCCAGAGCAGCGCGAAGCGTACAAGGCAGGGCTCCGCGCTGCGCTTCAGGCCGGCTACAAGGTCCTGAGCGAGGGTGGTAGGTTGCAAATTTTCGGTCTTGACGCCCTCTCAAAAAATGAAAAGGTGAGGCGATGGACGCGGTTACTGCCGCAGTGTCGAGCATGGAGGACTGTCCTCTGTTCAATGCAGGTGAGGACTTGGTTGGACATCGCAATCTTACGGTACTAATCGCTCCCTTTAGGCAAAGGAGCCGTGTTCAATACTGCCGGGAAGGTTCGTGTGGTAAAAAAACATCATGCTCTCGTCTCAGCACCATATAGAACGAACTAGAGGCATCTCTAATGCTGTCCCAGCCCCCAGCGTCTCACCCCGAAATCCCGCCCTCCCGGCGCGGCGTCGGTGTCACGCTCGTCTCGCACGTCCGCAACCCGAGTGCCCTCGTTCGCGCTTTGTACCTGACGCCAGACCTCCTCCCGCATCCCTTCATCTCCGGCGCAACAGCCGAGTCCCTCGCCGAGTCTCTCGGCCAGGAACTCGTCGACGAGTCGTACTTTTACACGCGCAAGCGCTGGGTGGAGCACCGTCGGGCGCTCGGCCTCCCCGACGGCCCCTTCCCGTACCCAGATCACGACCAAGGCGACGACGAGAAGACTGACCTGCCCTTACTCGACCTGCAGCCCACGGGCACAGTCGGCGCGGTCGCGCTCGATGTGCGCGGGTGCATCGCGGCGCTCACGTCCACAGGCGGCCGCACAAACAAGCTCGTCGGACGTATTGGAGACACACCGCACATGGGCTCTGGATTTTGGGCCGAGGAATGGCCCGTCGAGGCAGGATGGGTCCAGAAGGCGTGGGGCAAGATCTGGGGCCTCCCGACGCGACATGCCCTTGGGGTTTCAGGGACAGGTGATGGCGATGTGTGTCTGCCGTGCCCTTCAAATGCCCTCACCCTGACTCCCTTGTTAGTACTTCATCAGGGCCGCGACCGCCGCGACCATCGCGCATCGGGTTAGATACCTCGGCGAGTCGCTACAAAAAGCGACTGAGTACGCGGTCGAACACCTCCGCCAGATGGGGGGCATTGGCGGAGTCATCGCACTCGACAACGCGGGAAATGGTTCGCCCTCTCTTTGTCTGTCCGAGCAACCACTTACATCCTACTGCCAGTTTCCATGCCTCTCAACTGTCCTGGTATGTACCGCGGGGTAATCCGAAAGGACGGTGTTCCCCTGACGGCCATTTTCGACGACGATGTTCTCGAATGAATAGAATACACTGGCTAGTACACGGCTATAATGTCGCTTTGTGCATAGCATTTTTCAGCCGCTGTCGGAGTGGCTGGTCTTCGCGCGGTGATTTATCGTCGATTGAGATACTCGTGGGCGTGCTTGGACTGACCGGAGTCGGCGGGCGCGACTCTGGCGCGGGGGTTTCGACCTCACCCTCTGGCACAGGCTCCACCGTTTCAGTAACGACGGCTACGCGGGTCCATCTACGGAAGCGCGTATACTGTACAGGTGTCAGAAACCACACGGGAGATGGAGAAGAGAGCCGACCTTGCCCATGCCACCCTTGGCGCTGAGCTTCTCCCATTTATTGTCCCCATAGACCCATCCGTCTTCGTCAGTGATGAGATCCTCCTCCGAGTCGGGCTTCGAGCTTTTGTCGCCGGCCTCAGAGTCGTCTGCAGGCGCGGTGTGGCCGCTCGATTCTCGCATTCTGGCAGCAGCCTTCATGAGCAAACCCGAGTTTTCTTCCTTCTCCGTCGGGAGAGGTTTCTCGACGCGACTCAGCGCGCTAGAGCCCTCCTTGCGAACCATGACGCGCCATTCCTCCTCTTCCCATGCCCACTTGGCGCAGCGCTTGGAGCGGCCCTTGCCGTCCAAGCTCGGAATGTATAGCGTTGTGTCGTCAGGAAGGGCGAACGCGTTGGGCGGCGCGACGGCAGTCTGCGACTGTGAGCACCACGAGGGGCGTTCGGCGGGAAGTAAAGCCGCGGTCCAATCGAGCCCCATCCACCATCTCTGGTTTCTATAGAACATTTGTGAGAAGAAAAAAATCACATGCTCATGACATCGCAGCACCGTAGATAGTAAAGAGGAAGCGGAGGGATTTGGTC
The DNA here is from genome assembly GCA_013387415.1 of Panellus pusillus. Lineage (NCBI taxonomy): Eukaryota > Fungi > Basidiomycota > Agaricomycetes > Agaricales > Mycenaceae > Panellus > Panellus pusillus. The sequence goes on from QVIE01000025.1 coordinate 42,168, forward strand.
GGCGAGGCGGCGGCAGCGACAGCGGTGGTGGAGAGAATCAGTTGAGACTCAAAAGGCAAGGGCTGCCCGGAGAGAGCAGCGGTAACGTGGTAGACAGACCAGCGGAACCAGGCGCTGCGCCAGAGGGAATTACGGAGGGCGCCAGCCCACGAGGCACGCCAAGCAAGCAGAACAGTACCTGCGATTGCCACTAGCACACGCAGGCGCATTAAATGGGACAAGAGCAGATAAGGAACATATAGGATGAGAGATACGCGTAAGAGCACTTTTGGACCAGCAAGCGTCGTTGGAAATCGGGGAAAAGCGGGGATGAGGGCCTCGATGGCCGTCAGATCGGCGACTACGGCCTGAATTGTGTTCTCAGAGGCAAGAGGTGGGGGAGGGCGGACGCGCAAAGAAAAGGCGAGAACTGCGAGGCAGGCGAGGGGAAAGAAATAGCGGAGAGTGGGTTCTGTGAGGAGCAGGACGGCCCACCAGGCGGCGACGAGCAGAAAGGCATCGTATGCGGAGACCCAGGACGGAATTTCAAGGGCGCGCCGCAGCAAGTGTATTCCAGGCGCGAGCCCGACGAGCACCGTCGTCAGCGGCAAAGAGGTCATAACAAATGCAATCTCTCCTCCTCCCAACCCTCATCTCCCGCCTCCTCCCAGCCGCCGTCCTCGCCGCCACCGCCCCCCTCGTCCCCTTCGACGCCGCCACGCCCAGCCTCCTCCTCCGCTGGGATATAATTCACTTCCACCACACTGCACACCACGGATATGTCTTCGAGCATGCCTGGGCTTTCTTCCCCGGGATCTCATGGCTCCTCTCCATCCATCAGCTCGCTCCGACCTTCCTGGCACTCCTCGTGGCCTACGACATGACCTTGACCATGTACAATCTCTCTCTGCATCATCTGCGTTCTCCGAGCCTCGCCAGACTTGCCGCAGTTCTGTCTCTTCTGCCTAGCAGCCCCGCAGTCCTCTTCCTGGCACCGAGTACTGAGCCCTTCTTCACATATCTCTCCTACAAGGGCATGTTGTATTGCGCCAAATCCCGTTATTTTGCTGCAGCAATCGCCTTCACCTTGGCTGCAACCTTTCGCTCAAATGGCCTCCTTCTGAGTGGCTTCATCGTATGGGGTCTTGTCATACAGCCCCTTCTGGAACGCAGGCAGGCTCGTTATACATTTGCTCACCCATCTCCCCACTTACAAATTTTCCAGATTTACCCAAGCACTTTGTTGACCTCCATACTGCTGTCCACGTTACCTCTCATCCCCTTCATGGCACACAACTATGCCGGGTACCTCGCTTTCTGTGCTTCCGCGTCCCCGCCCGCCGTTTGGTGCGCCCGGTCGCTCCCACTTATCTACTCGTACGTTCAGAGCCGTTATTGGGACGTCGGTTTCCTCCGCTACTGGACTTTCCAGCAACTCCCCAACTTCCTCATCGCCGCTCCCCCGCTTCTCGCCATCTCCGTCTTTAGCAGTTACCACCTCCGCCACGTGCTCGTCTCCCCCGAGCGTTCCTTCCTCTCGGCGTCCATCGCTCCGCACGCCATCCACGCCCTCATCATGTGTGGTATCCTTCTCTTTGCGTCGCACACGCAAATCGCCTTGCGCTTCGCTGCGTCCATGCCCATCACGTACTGGGCGGGCCGCTTGGCTTCTCCTCGAGCATCCAGCCTGGGGTCGCGCCTGGGTCACTTGGACTGTCCTGTGGGGCACCACCTCCATCCTGCTCTGGGGCAATTTCCTACCCCCAGCGTAACAATAGTTTGATCATAAAGAAACATTATATTTTTTCTGTTACAAACGGGGTATTTTTGATCTTGGGTGTATGAAGGTAACGTGCGAGAATGCAAGATACATAGCAAATAGTCGTAAGTTAAAGTTGCAAGAGTTCGACGAGAGTTCATAGCTCAAGAAGACGCGGAAGAGGAGGCCGGTGCTGCTGCCGAGGTCTGGAAAGATGGTTCAGGCCGATACGGGAGGAAAAATACAGTCACTCACCGAGGCGGCAGATGCAGGGCCTTGTACATTAGGTATTGGTGCGTTGGAAGACGACGCTTCCGCTGTCTTCTGTGCAGAGCTCTGAGCTTGAATATTGGCAGTTCCTTCTGTAGTTTTGGCTTCTGCACTGGCGGTGCTGCTAGCTTCCTGGTCGGCCGAAGACGCCGCCGTTGATGCTGACGCCGCAGGGGAGGCTGATGCCGCCGGCAATGCCGAAGTCGCTGCCGAGGCTGATGCTGATATTGATGCCGACGCCGACGCTGTCGCCGCAGACGCAGACGCTGATGCGGACGATGCCGATGCCGATGCCGAGCTCAACGAAATGGATTGCGCCGCTGCCTTCATCTCAGAGGCGGTGAGGTCCAAACTGTAGGACGTCGGACGCCAGTGCCTGAGATGTGCAACCAAGGTATGGTGTATCCGTTGGACCCAACTTGCACGGTCGCCGCCGCCGCCACATCCAGCTTTCCGTCTGGGATGATGGCCAACGATGCGATGGCTCCCTGCGTCAACAGCACGTTGTTGATGGTTCCAGAGTTGGCTGTCCCATGAGCCGGAACCGTGAAGCCCTCAATGGCCTGCGAAAAGAACGCGAAGGTCTCGTTGAACTCTCCCGAGTTGCTTTGTACAAACAAGATGGTCAAGTCGGTGTCCAGCGGATTTTGCATCTACATTTCGATCGGTTCTTTGTCAAATAACTCCGAGAAAAAACAACTTACGTCGAAGTTGATGGAGACGAGATTAGTTACCAAGCTGTCTAACGTGATGAAGACATTGATTTGAGTGAGCAGGGTCGTTTGGCCGAGGCCTACAGTACAATTTCAGATAAAAAATTGGACGTGCACTGTGCGCCTGACCTTGCAAACTCGTTGACAGTGTCAAACTGGAAACGGCTGGAGCCAAAGAAGCGAATGGAGTGCTATCCAAGCTGCCTTGGATCGTCAGAGGCAGAGCCGAGGTTCCTTGAATGAACGATGTTAAAAAGGCCTGGGCAACAGTATCATTCGCGTCCGACGGCTGGTAGTGGAACTCTGTCGCAATTTCATTTGACCCAGGGACCACATCGAAGGTCTGTGAAACGTACTTCAGTCGTAGCCGAAAGGAATCGGATCGACTGCACCTACATTTATTACCGCGTTCCCTATAGTCACGCCTTCAAAGATAACCGGCAGCGAAAGATCCACCGTATCGAGGCTGATATTGGAAGGATTTTGCAGCGTCGTTGTCAGAGGCGCGACAACAAACTCGTTGCCTCCGTCTCCACCACTGCCTGTGACAGACACATTGCTCAAGGAAGCAGTCCCATCGAAGGAGCGAAGCCTATATATAACATGTTGTCAACCCATTCTCAATAGCCTCTCACCCTTACCTGTGAGAGTCGAATCGACATTGAAGGGAATCCCGGTGATAGGGACATCACCAATGCTGGTGCGGGCAGAGACATTGGAAGAGCCAGAGAGTACGAAGGACGAGGAGGGCAACAGCAAGGTGGATGCGAACAACAATTCGAGTCCCTCATCAGTCGCGGCGACCAACGGAACGTCTTGGAAAGTGATGAGCAGATCGGCGATGTTTCCGGTTGACACGCCGCCATCGGCAGGGGCCATGGGCAGATGGAGCTAGAATCAAACGATAAGGAATGCGTTCATAGAACACAGCTCGATGCCTACTGTGGCGATGTCTAGTCCCAGTTCACTGATTAAGAGATCTTGCCCGGAAGCAACCACCTGCAAAGAGAAGCCGAAGGGATTCTTGTATTGCGCTAAAGTGTCGACCGACGACGTCAACGGTGCAAACGCCTCATCTTGCGTGTCCATAGTCAACGACAATTGGTTGAGGGCGATGGATTGGATGATGTTAAACTGTTGACCAGGAAGGATGACCTGGAGCGTTAAGGTCTTGAACGCGGCGCTTAACCAGGACACGGGTGCGCTTGAACCATCCTATTGCGCAAGCGTCAAATGCCAGTTGTTAGCATGTTTGAGGAATGACTTCATACCGGCTGCACTGAATCTCCCTGGACCGTCAAAGTCTGGTTGTCGCCGGCCAAGAAGCGGCTGAACAAGACCCCGATAGTGTCCAAATCGGATCCGCTCTGGGGTATTATCCGCCCGCTGAGATGTGACGACGTTGTAGCACTAGGAGCGAGGAACAATCCGGAACCGGACAGGGCTACGGGCCAATGAGTTCGAAGAAAGTCTAGAGCTGGAAAACAGTACTGACGTCCGACTTCGGTTCCCTCAAAGAAAGTCGTAAATCCGACAGTTCCTAGATCAATTCCCAGTTCTATGTTTGCCTGTCAACGACGAATACTGAATGCAAAGGATTTTTGAAAAACGAACGTGCTGGAGAAGGAATCATTGCGTCTGTTTCGATGTGGATACCACCCGCAGGGTCGTCAGACGGTAACTGGAAGTTACTGATGGTCACCCCAGGCAGTCCGTTGAATGCTTTGAATGATACGTCTTTCGAAAGTACAACATTGTCAAAGATCGTTCCAAGCGCTGTGACACGCAGCTTCGGCGTGGAGATGGTCCAGGTAAAGTCTGGATTGTGAAGCAGGAATGTCGCAAAATCCGTGAAGGCTCCCGAGTCCGTGATTGTTAGATGACCACTCGTGACATAATTCGGTACCCCGGTGTTGGCAGCAGCGCAGACTTGTATCCAGGATGAGAATGGTGTGCAGGTTGTGTCGAAAAAAGCGCACCGGAAGGAAGCGCGATCTGCGCAATGCTCTGGTTTTGCCAAACAACGCTAGATCAATGGTCAGCAAATAGAACTAAAACCAAAAAGATCAGCAAGAAGTACTTCAGGGGTTCCGGAATTCAATGAGAGCATCAAGCGGACCGATGTTGGTCAATGATCCCACGAGCGACAAGTCAAATCCATCGTCAGCCAGGTTGCTACAGATTGGGTTAAGCAAGCATAGAAATTAAGCTTGAAAAAGACACGGACGTTATATTGGCTTGACTGAAAGCCAACACAGATCCATCGACGAGACTTTGGGCGATGGGACCGGCGACGGCGCCAATAAGAAAGAGGGCGGTTTTGTCCGTCTAATCGTTATAGCGTCAAGTTCAGGGGAGAAAAAAAAGGGTAGCGGACGTACAGCTACAGGGATGGAACTCTGTTTGAAAGAGAGTGACGTGGCAAAGTCGTCGAGCTTGGTGTTTGTGTTGATCGCCAAGTCCACCTTGAGGTTCTTGAGGGCTGACAAGATGGCATCATCAACGTCGAATTGGTTTCCACTGACGCAAGTAGGCGCCGAGGTGTCCACGGTAGAGTTTACAGTGGTCTTGATGTTCGGGTTGTCGATGAGGAATTGGAACAATTCCACCAGAGGACCCAGGTCGACCGAATTCTGCTGGGCTAGAGTTGACAGCAGTTCGACGATGACCAGAGGCTGGAGATTGAAGTTCATGGGCAAGAACTCCGATGTCACTGAGGAATGGCCATCAGCGTGGATGGGCGACGACGAAACATCAGCATCGATTGTCCCCAGCGTGAGGTTAGAGAAAGTCGCCGTTGCGCCCACAGTGAGCAAATTGATAGCCGCGGTGAAAGGGTTTGCCAAAGTGAATTGTGCCTGCGCGATACCAGTCTGGACAATGTCCGTGGGGAATTCGATGGTCGTCGACTTTATCAGGGTTTGGTGGAGTGCCGGTATCGTCACGGGCTTCAGGAGGATTTCCGACAGCGCAGTCTGAAGAGAGGCAATCGGTGTCGATCCTGTGGTCCCAGCGATCTCAGTATCGGAGTTAACGCCTTGCAAGAAGTTTTCGAGCAGCGTTTGTCCGGCAGACACGGCGCTTGAGCCCTGGGGAGAGTAATGAACATCGATCGGATATGTCGCATTACCCGGAATGATGATCATGTTGCTCTAAACAGTTATATATTCAGCACTTGAGGTATGCAGTATCACAATGGAAACGCACGATATCGGCAGTACCGATGGTTTCCGATTGGAAGTTGAGATTAAACGACACATCCCCAGTCCCGACGGTCAAGTTGCTAATCACGATCACAAGCTGCGAGACGGAAGGCAATTACCTGACATACCTTGGATTGAACAGCGCCGAGTTCACCTTGATAAGCAAGTAGTCGGTGAAACCATGATTCACATCGAGATCCGCGACAGTCACTGGCTTAGTGGCAAGACCTTGGAGGCCTTCAATAGTGGAATCGACCGAGAACGAAATGTCCGAAAGCGACAGGAGGCCAACAGCCGTCTGAGCATCGGCATTAGCGGATCCAGAGAGAGACAGAGTTTCGCTGCTGCCCGTGGTCGTCGCGGCCAAAAAGGCATTGAAGTTCGAGTGTTGGTCATCGAAGACAGCGAAAGGAACACTAGAGACCACTGAGATTATTCAACGGGGGAAGAAAGAAAGAACTCACCTATCGAAGGTAAGATGGATGACTCGGGCGTCCACGTCAGTTGTTACAGAGCCCTTCGGTACCGCCAGCTGTGCGATCGAATTTCCACTGAACCCGACGGTAATCGTTTGCTCCAGAGCAGTGATATCGAGAGGGAAAGCGAAAGGCAAAGTGAACGCTGCATCCGAGTCGCTTGAAGAGGTCGACGGCGAATATGCTGTGCTATCAGTGAACAGGAGCTTCAGCTCGTTCAAATCGATCGATTTGATGACCTTGAGGGGGCCTTGGTTCGGCAGCACCGTGGCGACCTCGAGGGCCTTGATACCATCGTTCAGCCATGTCACCTAAGATACATGTCAGCCAAGTGCGCTGCATGAAACAGTGAAGGTAACTAACACTGCTGGGCCCGGCGCTAGCGCCTTGCACAATGATATCGCTGTCCAGGCCGTGAACGAAATTGTTGAACACAGAGGAAACAACGGCAAGGCCCTCAGAGCTACTTTGAGGGATCAGGCGACCGACAAGGGAGAGAGAAGAGGTGGCTCCAGGAGCGAGATCAACAGCGCCGGCAGTGACTGGAGCAATCGAAGTGCCATTGACGAGGGTGTTGAATCCCAATGAGCTAAGCGAAATGCCGACCTGGGACGGGTTCGCTGCGGTAGCATTAATCGTGAGATGAATCCCGCCAGCCGGGTCATTCGAGGGCAAATCGAAGGATTCGATGGTAACTCCGCCCTTCAAGCCGTTGAAACCTTTCAGCGTAACATTATAGCCGGCAGATATGCCAGAAACAGCGATGCCTAGAGGAATTGAGTATTGCCTGCATCCATACAAGGGAAAGACGTACCAAGGGCGTTGACCGTCAGGTTCTGGCCTGTTATCGACCAGGCAAATGATTCTTCAGTGAGCAAAGTCTTGGTGAAATCGGTCAGGTGATCAACGTTGGCGACGGTAAAGGTGGACGTGGTGTCGAGCGTGGCTCCGTCGTTCGCGACTACTTTGATAGGATCCATCGTGATCGAACCTATCGGTGAGCCATTCCAATCAACGGTCAAGCCGCTCTTGCCAAAGGCAATTGATGCGTCAACTTGGGAAAAATCAACAGATGAAACGAAAGACATGGACGAAAAATTACGCACATGGACCAGCGTTGGTGATCGCTCCCTTTAATTGCGACGCTAAACATGACAATGATGAGATCCATGTCGATGAAGTGGACGGAATACGCACTGAATGACTCTTGCTGCGGGTCTGTGATGACGACTGTATTCAGTCTGGAACGATCATCATTCAGTGGATACGGTAAGAACACGGAAAGTCTATCATACCCCAGAATCGACCCGCCGACGAGTTTCTGAACGATTGGCTGAGCGAGGATGGGCAGAATAAGGTCAAGCGAGCTGTCAGTCCCGGTCGGCAACGCGGTCTGCGTGTAGTTCAAGGACGTCTCATATTCGCCGATTTTCACGCCCGCCGTCAACGTGACGTCAGATTGAAGTTTCTTGAACGCAGTCCCAACGAAAGTCGGCAAGTCAAACCCACTGGAAAGACTTTAAAAGACGGGATTGAATGGAAAATGAGAAGTGACCTACGTGAAAAGGTCCCTGGTCACAATGCTCCGTTTGACTGATGAATCGCTGGTTCCAGCCTGGGGAAGGTAGGTGATGTCACCAAGCTGGACGATAGCGTCTAGCGGAGCGACATCCAATCCTGCTTCGAGCGCAAGTCTCCGCGTCAAGGAGAAGAGGGCAGCGGGCTCGAAGTTCATGTTGAGGTCCAGGTTCGGCGAAGTAGTTGTGGACTTGCCCGGATTCGTGAAGTTGGTTGACGAACTTATCGTACCCAGGGCAATACCGAAGGCGGACACAGTGGAATCAATGCTCGTGATCTCCAAGGACGTGGTGAAAGGGTTTGCCAGAGAAACCGTGACGTGGCTGATGTTGTCCGATCTCCCAGTGGTGGACAAGATTTCGAGGGACGCGGAATTGAGCAAGTTCGTCTGTAACGCAGGCAGAACAACACCAATATCGAGGGTCTCCATGGCCGCAGCCAGAGACACGACTGCAGTAGACTCATTGAAGCCAGTGATGGTCAGCTGAACATCCTTCTTGCCAACGAAGTCACTAAGAGTCTCCAATCCCTGAGGACTGCCGTTGGCCTTGATAAAGGAAGAAAGGGTCAGCTGCAGACGGGCAAAAACTCAAATCCTACTGACGTCAAAAATCGAACTGGTTTGAACGGTGTTATTTCCCATGTTGAGAACCAGGTCGGGCATAAGGACTGTCCCGAGCTGAGCGCCGTCTCGGAAGAGTGCCAACGCTTGTGATAAAAAAATATCATCGTGCGAACATGCAAGAACGCAAATTACGTACTCAAATTGCCCAAGGCCAACTTCAGATTTGAGGGGTTCCGAATTGAAACTGATCGGGAGATTTAGATGAGAAATTGAAGCAAGGCGGTATCGCAATTCACCTTCTATACCCAGGGTAATTCCTTCCGTCGTGCCGCCCTGTACATCAACACTATCGATCGTAGCGAGGCCCTTCAAACCCTGGAGACCGAGAAGGGAAGTGGATACATTCACGTTGATCGGGTCCAGAGTAATCTGGCCAATGGACGTGTTGGCGACAGTTCGGGAGTGACCGACGAGGAGGAAGTCGGCGGTGGCCAGATTGGTGAGGTCAGTGTTGAATGAGGAGAAAGTTGGATGGTCAGGCTCAGGAGAACTCAAGTTGGTGTTCTCAATCTTGATGTCAACTGTTCCAGAGGTGTTTGTTGAACCGAACACGGTTATGGACGACGTCGAGGCGCCGATGGGCTATCGATTGTTTATGGGTGCTGCATGAGAAGACGAACGAGGAAACATACGGTCGAAAGACCAGCGACAGTGCTGCCGTCCATTGTGGTGATGTTAAAGTCATTGGCGATCTCTCCAATCGCAACTTGGAAACCGAAAGGTAGTACTGCAGACCAATGGTCAGCAAATTGAATCTCTGTTGAGCTGTTCTTACCGATCGAAGCCTGAACCGTGTTACTACTTGCAGCCGGAGCCCAGGGAGTTAGCTCATTGAAAGCCAAGTCGAAGTTTGCGATGGAGATGGATTTGATCGGATTGATGGGTTCGGGCGACACAAGGGGAACATTGAGCTTGAGAGCTTGTAGACCAGCGCTTAACCACGAGACAGTCGAATTATCCGATTGCAAGGTGCTCTGCCCGGTCGCAATCACCGGGCTCACTTCGCTGTTCAAGTAGTTGGTGAACAACTGCGAAACGACGGCTGGAAGTAATCTCAGCGAAGGGTAGTAGGAACAGGACAAAATCTGGTACCGATATTTGACGGGTCCGCTTGAGGCTCAAGAGTACCGTCGAGGGTAATTGTGTTCGATCCAGGGCTCTGTAAAGAAATAAGAGACAAAACTATACGATGAGCGGATCGACGCACTATGACTGTGTTGGTACTAGTGCCAAGACCCAGGGCCACATTTTGATAACTCAGCGCGAAAACAACGGTGCCCAAGTTGAGCGAGAATGGGCTGTCGGGTCTTTGAGCACGATGGGCCATTATTCAGAGCGTATATCACCTCGGATTCGTCAAATTGGTCACGGTTACGAAGTTGATACCGCCTGCAGGATTATCACTCGGAAGTTGGAAATCCTCAATGGCGACGTTTCCAGAGAAGCTCTGGAAACCTACACGAACGGCATGAGATTATGATTGAAATGACTCGTTGTAAGGACGGACCTTGAAGGGTGATGTCTTTGTTGAACTTGAGGCCAGTGTCGACAGGGAATTTGTCAGCCTGAACACGGAGGCTTGAACTCTTCAGTCTCCAAGTAAAGTTCTGCGCTGTGATCATCTGGACAGCAAAGAGACCAAAGGCCGTTTCATTCCCAATAGTGAACGGGGTCGCGGTCTGATTGATTATAGCTCTGTGGTTCTTCGAGTGCAAGGTGTCGAGGCTTAGCCAACCAAGAGGGACTTCGGTTCCATCGTCTTGTATCCAGGACACGTTGACAGGTTTTGGGAAAGAGATGGTGGCATGGATGATACCGGTGTGGGCTACATTCCCGGACATAGCGATGTCGAACCTGGAAGGATGAAATGGAAGACGAAAAATAAAAATAAAAAGACCGACGAATTATTGGTGGGAGAGGAAATCGTAGCAACCTGGATGTCGAGGGTACTCTTATTGATGACGTCTTGGGCAATGGCTTTGACGACGGGGAAGAGCAGGATGAACAAAAGAACGATGGCCAGTGGGATGAGGATTATCTGGGAAATAATGAACCAGCGTTTCTTGTAGAACGGTTGAGTGGGTTGGGCAGGAGTCGATGGTTGTCCTCCAGCAGCTCCAGCGGTCGCACCGTAGCCAGTGCCTCCGCCTACGGGAACACCAGCACCAGTGGTTCTCGCGACGTCTCCTTCCGCAAAACGCGAACCCGCAGGGGCGGCCGCAGCACCTGGGTTGTAAAGGATTCATTTGCGCGGAAAAAAAGAAGAAAAGACGCGTTACCTGTGAGACCCACGTTGGATACAAGACTTTCATGGGAGGCGCCGTATATGCCGCTGCTTTGCCTCGCAGGACGCGTCTGCTCCATGGTGGATGGAGGAAGAAGACCCGAAAGGAACGCCGAAGAGGCGGAGAGTGGGCCTGAGTTTTATAGAGCACATGGTCCTAAATGCGGGGCAACCCCACGCGATGTTTGATCGCATTGATCATGACATGATACGCGTGCTACCATCACCATCATGGGACCCATTCCAATCCGTTATTTCCTGCTGCCGTGCTCCACTTCCGCCACTTTAGCCTAGTTCAATAGTTAGAAAATGTACCACTCGTTTCACATGCAAAAAAATATTGTCACCCAAGGTCCGCGTCTTGTCCATTATGGCACCTCTTCGCTCACTTCCCCCTCCTCTTTTCCCTCCGGTAATCCGTCGCCGTTGTCCACTTTACTCACACCCCGCGTACCTGGCGCAGAGGCCGATACTGATGTGCCATCGCTAGCATTCGAGTCACGCCGTTTCATCCAAGAACGCGTCGATCGCCGCTCTCCTTGCGGGGCGCCTCTCCCTCTGCGGGCGCCGCCATATCAGGCAGGGGCACCACCTCCTCGTTCGGAGAGTCCTCGGTAATATGCTGTGCTGCCCCGCGCGGGTTCCGCGTCCGTTTCGTCGCGGGGTACGTCGCGTCGCCGTCGTCCAAGTCCTTCCGCTTCCGTTTCGCTCCACCACCCCGCCGTTTCCGCGGCGTCGCCTTTTCTTTAATTTCTCGTGCAGCCACGGCCGCGATCGCGCTTACATTCGAGATGGCCATCGGCCGCCGGGGCCCTTCATCTTCCTCCGCGTCCCGGACCTTGGCTGCTGGTCGTCGCGAGCGCCCTGACGAGCGTCTTCCAGACTCAGAGTCGTCGATGTTTACCCGAGGCGAGTGTCCAAAGCTGGAAGGCTCCAAAGGCGGCAGAGACAACGCCAGTTTTCCCAGAGGGTGGTACAACGGCAAGGGCGGCGCCATGGGGTACTTCTTTCGGGGCGCAAAATCTGTGCGTACAATAATGTTGCTGGCAACCTCCGTCGTTTTAGATGCAGATGTAGATGTGGAAGTAGACGCGAGGTGTTGTGATAGAGTCGAAATAGTGTTCGCAACATTAGACCCCGTTGCAACTGGAGACCGATACGTGTGTATGGGTTTTCTGCGAATGGCAGATGGGGGTGCCTGCATAACGTCTGTGCTCATGCTGAATCGCGGGAACTACGGTGGAAACTACTGCAGAATCTCAATCCCACTGCCACGGCACCAAAAGATGGTACTCACTGGTCTGCACGCGTGCGTCGAGTGATGAGGCGCAAAAAGACCAATAGAATGAATATAGCAGTCTTGCTGGCCGAGTCGTGGTCGCGGGTCACGTCCAAGCCAATGCGATTCCGAATACTTTCCTAATCCGGTCCGATTGATGATTGATCACGTAAAATCTAAATACAGGCTAGTACCGTGACCGAGAAATGAACAATCACCTCCTCGGCGTCGATATCAGCGGCAATCCTCAGAGGAACTGCTGAAGAGCAGGCACAGCACGCGCGTACCCCCGGTCGCTAGAATCGAGAATCCCGCCCGAGAATTGTAGATGATCGGTGAGTATACTTCTACCTGGCCCTTGTTACCTGGCTACACCGGTCCTATGTCTGCAATAGACCTCTCTCCGTGATATCCGCATACTTATTTCATAGTGGAGCCCTATCATTCGAGGTGCAGCGAGTGGAAATGGTTAACGTCGACGTCGACATAGTGATAGATGTTCTGCAGCTGATAGCGAATAGCTCGTCCTGCCGTGGCTAGGAGTCCAGAACGCAAGTGCGAGAGGCTTGTGGGTACTGGGATACCCATGGGACACGCTATTCAGTTCATGGACCGTACTGTGTATCATAAGGTATAATATTAGTAGGAAGACAACTATGACAAGGTATCACAACAGTCCGAAATGTCTGTGTACGGCCGAATTTCCTTTCTACAACAACCTCCGCATCATGCCGGCAAAGTGCTTTTCGCAAATTGCAGAAAAATAAAATTCGTGTCTGGAGTGGACGTCAGCGACCGTCGTGTTGCAGCCAAAATGACCCACTCGGAGTTGTGCGGGTGCACTAGGTTGTGTGCAATCTCATGCGCCAGCGTGAAAAACCTGGACGGGTGAGCACACAACAAAATTCACAGACAGTAACGGACGTACCACGATATATACGCCGCCTGCGTTCTGCCAGCTTTGACGTCCGCATCGTCTAATGATCACTCAATCAACATTGGCAAAAATTCGAAACCCCGACGAAACTCACGCCATGCCTCGTAGTATCGCAGATTGAAGAATATGCTCCCACCCCGGTTGAACGCGATGAGGCCTCCATCGAGGTCGTAAAACACGTGAAGGCTGGTAAGTGGCAGATTGTACACCTGTGAGAGCACGGTCATAATGGGCACAAATCGGCCCAACGATTCGTATTTCGTCGGCATGAGTGTATGTGGTTCTGGCACTTCTATACAAAGCGGCGATGAACGAATGACCGAGGCTATTCTGCCGAGGCGTACCTTGCGAGACAAACACTTTCACACCTCCTATCTCACCGACAACATTGAGATCTCCCGCGCGCCCAGAAATATCGCAATAGCCTTCGTTCAGGGACTCTTGAACCTGCTGCATCTCTTCTCTGTTTCTTAACAGGTTCCCAGACTCGGGTCGGCAAGCCTGGATAGCCATGTCTATATTTGACGCTGCATGATGGGTGAGAAGACGAGACGAAATGCGGGGAAGCGAATGGAGTACAGATGTGGCTCAGCGGAGTAACTGTCTTGGTCGGGGCTTTTGGTCCCGAGGGTTTCAAAGATCCGGAAGCAGAAGGCGCGGGCTCTGCATGCGTCGAATGTGGCATATCAGGTGCAAATTGACCACCCTTGTCTCTTTCCCCCGAATGGAGGTTCAATTTCCGTTTGAATTGCTGGAAAGAACCCATCATGCTCGATGGACGCCGCTTGAGCTCAGAAGACGGCGGTACAGGTGGAGGTGGTACTGCATGACTTTCGCCCGATTTTCCAAATCGGGAGGAGGCAAGTCCGTTGTCGTTGAAGAGGCCGCTACTGGAGGAGAAGGTTTGGACATGAGCTGTGCATTATTCTGCTTAGCTTCTTCAGCTGCCGCTTGGCGTAGGGCATTTTGTTGCCTCAAGATTCGATCAACTACACTTAGGAGTAAGCGTGGTTCTCGGAAAACATTCACCGAGACATACCATTATAACCCCTTCTTTTCAGAGCTTTGAGGTCCGTCGAGAGGATTGTCATGAACAGAAGAGCATCGTTCATCTTGGGAGAGTCAAACAACAGGCGGTTGAGGGATGTAGCCACTCTGCAAAATGATTTCGCCAAGGTTTCAACTCGCACTGAACAACTCACTCGTAGAGATCCACCACCGTATTTCCAGCGATCCTGGAATCGAATCAATGGGGATCCCACCGGAGTCAGTGAGCATACCATAGATGAATAGGACCTGAACCAACTCTCTTCGCAACCGCAGATGCCTCCTGCGTCCGCGATCTACGGATGTCGCCGAAGTGGAGAGTTTTCGTGACCGAAAGCTTGCCGAAACTCGTGACAATGAAATGGGCGTCGGAATTCAACCAGTTGAAAGTGACTCTGGTCCGCGCATGCGTATGTTCGTGGAGGAACAGTGGAAGCCGCTCCAGGATCAGGGCACGGATGTCTGCAGCCGTTTTTGAGCCCTTGATCTCTGCGGTGGTCCTATATTCCTCCCTGACCAGGGAGCTGAGCCGGCGGGAACCAAGACGTTCGTAGAACTCTTTCGAAGGATAGTCAGCCGGAGACGGTGTGTGGAAGCAGGGAGTGTATTAGACCTTCAAGAATATCTTCTTGCGGCGCAGTGAACAAATCACCGAAGTTCTGAAGGGCATTGGTATCGTCGGCTATCACAATTTCATCAGCTCTCTTCAGATCGTATTTGAGATCCTTTTCGTCTTCGTCCAATTCCGGAGACCCTTGACGCAAAGCTCCTAACAGCACAGGAGCTTTCCGCATTTTGGTGTAGGTAGCGGATGAGATCTGCCGGTGATTGACTAACACAAGCCGGTGAGTGAGGATAATCAAGCGACATAGATTGTTCTGCGTACTTGCTATATTCCTGAGTTCTCCCAGAAAGCTAAGAAACGATCAGTAGTCATTCAACAGTTTGAGGCAGCATTTACTTGTTCGAACCGCCCGATAGCTCATAGAATCTGTGTGGGTTTGATAGAAGCATGAGGCTCACTTCTTCGATACTGGGCGAACTCTTAGTTCCACAAGCACTGAGAAACCCATTGGCCGCAGTCCCGAAATCAACGAAGACGAAGAGCTTGGAATGAAATTTCGTGTTCTCTTTCGAGGCGAAGAAGCATTGCGTCGGGGGAGCCATCGGACCGCCTCCGATTGAATGTCCCGAACAGGGACCATGGGAAATTGAGAAAGTTGCACGAGCTGCGCGCTTGAGAAGTCTGCCAAGAAGTTTGAAAAGATTGACATCCAAGAAGAAGGAAACGAACCAGGGATGCGCGTTGCCAATACAGTGTACCATATACGAGCTTCAGGTTCACTTTTCGGTGGTGTAGTCCGAAGCAAGTGCACCAATTGCGAGGTCGGTGGATGCTGTTGGATTTTCAGTTTCAGGGCTGCATCTGGCTGAGTTTGCGGCGCAAAAACTTGAAATCCCAACACGGTCCAATCAGCGGCTGAAAAAACCTATGAAAGCATATTGCAGCTGTGGCATCAAAATAAGCGGAATGACGGACGTCTTTGGGTGTGCCCATCACCGATATACCGTCTTTAAGAGCAGGGATGTAAGGTATCTCGTAGAAGTCAGTTGGATCGTAGTCGTTGTACCGCGTACTCATGTT
This sequence comes from Panellus pusillus, assembly GCA_013387415.1. Classification (NCBI taxonomy): domain Eukaryota; kingdom Fungi; phylum Basidiomycota; class Agaricomycetes; order Agaricales; family Mycenaceae; genus Panellus; species Panellus pusillus. The sequence continues at coordinate 57,963 of QVIE01000025.1, forward strand.
GTCAAGGAGATATTTGAGGGCCATGGGTCGTATCTATTTGAATGGTCATCTCTAGGTAGCTAGAAAATACCATCGGGTATACCTTTGCATCTGGCGCGGCACAGAGGCTTATCAGCTGCTTCAGAGGCGGGAACCTGATCAGCCCCAAATCGAACAAAAGTTTCGCTGAGAGAGAAAATCAATCGAAAAACTCAGGGAGGATCCTCACGTACCCTGGTCAGAAGATGCTCGCCATTTGTGCTCCCCCCAATCGATTACAGGCAGCCCTAACTGCCGGAATATATCGACAGGCTCGTACAACTGCTTGGCAAGATATTGCTTCCTCTTCTCGTCCTTGTCTCCGGCTTGAATTTCCTTCGAGAAAGCTGCCGTCATTTGTAGCTTGGACCACTCGACAGCGGTCAAGGACTGAAAAAAGGTAAATAACCTATACAAGCAGTAACATTCGGAATAATCACGAGTTTCACTTCGACGAGGTATTTGGTCAAGTCAAAGATCGACCACTCGTTCGTTTTGACCATCCTAACTTAACTCTAGTTGTCGTCCTGAGAGTGACTTGTAAAATTTACCGGTCAAACACCACTTGCAGATCGACGTGTTTGCGGACCCCGAGGGCTTGAAGAACTTTTTCTTGAGCAGATTTGATGGGCGTACCAGAAGGAAATATGACCACTGGGAGATCATGAAACAAATCTGCCTTGAGGAAATAAGCTTCCTCCGCAATTTTCAATCCGCCGGATGTCGGTATACATGGGACGTCCCTGAGGATAGCCACGACTTCGGCCTTGGAGTCATTGGATAACGATGGCCAAGCCGCAGTGATCACGGAGATCACACGTTCGGCCCAAGGGGCGGACAGTCTCAAGTTGAAACTGACGGGACGCGCCGGGCCTGTCACTAGAGGGCCGCATATATGACGCAGCCAGTCCGCGACTGAGAGCTCGGTCCATGGGAAGGATACGGCGATGGATTTGATGGGCAACAACCGCTCGCTGACAGAAATGGGAAGGAGATGGGCGGGCAGGGGGCCATCTAGGGGGATGGGACTTCGAGGATCCATGAAGGTCTTGATTCCGCTGAGTTGTACTATCTGCTCTTCTGCGCTGCCCGGCGTCCCGAGAGTCAAAACTGCGGCGTTCAAAAGCTCTGTTCTGATCGATAATAATTGGGTTTGTCTGTCAGAACTCGTATTGCTCTGCATCTTGATCCACCATTTCAAGCACGCGACCATATCCGCCTCAGCCAACGGGTGAGACCGAAGTTCGCTCAACACATCTTGAAATACAATCGGCTTCACCATGCCGCGCGTTTTTAGAGCCTGAACCATAACGGGGGCGCCTGCCACAACTTCATCAGGGATGACTGGAAGTTCCCTGAGGAATGTGAATGTGGGGTCTGGGAAGCGCACCACAGATGCCGGACGGATTCCAGTCGTTGAAACAAGGGAAAGATCAGAAGCACAAGAGAAGAAAGCGGCTTCAAGGAGAGTCGACACGTCCATGGAAGGGGTCGACTGATGAAAGGTGAAGAATTTGAGGGCGTGAAGGGCCCGGCCCTGGAGCCAAGAACGAAGATCTTGGTCCATTTCCGAAGGAGATCCAGGCTGAATGGCTCCCTTCCACAACTCGCTCACATCGCCAAGCTCCCGTTCATATCTGTGAAGTTCACTTGTCGGTCACGTGTGTCGAGCGAAACGCCACATACGCTGTTCGGGCAAGAAATCCACCAACCCAAAGCAACTCCTTATTCCACACTTATTTAAAATTATGAGCCGAATCCAAAAGCATCGAAATTGAACAAGACTTCACTGGCAACGTTCCTATCCCTACAAATGAAGCATGTCAGTCGAAAATCAAGTCGATACCATCCGCGGCGGAATTACATGAGATCGATCGACTCTCGTTCGACTGTCGGAATGAAACGAGCTGCCATATGTCCGCCTAGTCCAGTTGTCTGTCCCGTGGCATGACCAATGAATACGCGCGCAGAACCGGTCCTACCAATCTTGAACATCAGGGAGACGCAGGTCCGCGACATGCAGGTCCTACCCTTCGATATCGGCGCGCAGGCCTTGGAAAATGCTGCCCGTAGCAAAAGACTGCTGTTCATCTTCTTTTTTACTGGCGTCGTACTCGTCTTTTGCCGTCTAAATTCCTAGTGTCACGCACACTCGGCGGTGCTTTAAGGAAGATAACCCACGTAGATGAGCTCATACTTGACTTTTGTTGGCGGATTTTTCTTGGTGGCTCTGTGAAGTTCCGCCGCCACTTGTTTATCCAACCGAACATCGACTTCGGCGGAAAATATGGATAATGAAACATTCGTCTCGTGTATTGTAAGAGGATCTACATCTTCCTCTGGCGCCGGGGATAGCGGCGTCGCCACCCGCTGGGGCGTATTACCTCCAAACCCGCCAAACCAGCTGAAACCCAACAGAGGGGTGGAGGAAGGTTTGGTCTGTTTCACGACAGTGGGTTTTGGTCTTTCTGTACCGGAGGAATAAACGTAACGCATGCGTTTCTGCCGGAATCCGGAGAGCTGATGCATTGACTAATCAGCCTGAATGTTTCGCAAGTCGGAAGCTCTCACAGGTAGAGTTGACGCCGGTTATTTGCATCATTCCCAAGCGACTACGGCTCTGAAGACCGGTTGGTACACCCAAAGCCTGGGGAACTCCAGATTCCTTTCTCAATCGTACGAGACGCTTATCATCCAAGTAAACGCTGACTTCGGAAAGGTAAGCCATGAATGTTATCGACGACGCAAGAAATCGCGTAAAGTCAAAGGCCACTGGCATGGGGACGGGTTGCCTAAGAGGCATTTCAAACGATGTCCAGACACGGCTGTGATCATCCTCCGACATTGGGGGTGGTAAAGGGCCACGACGCGCAAAGAGCTATGGATTTTCAATTGCCAAGTCTTGCGAAGCAACGGTGCCGTAGAATTCTGACCTGGTCCTTGTTGTCTTTCCAGTAGAAGCCCATCCATTTATCTAAACATGAGGAAAGAAAACCGTTACGTCCCAGTCTGACAGAAGAGGGCCAAGCCATACCTCCTGACTTGACCATAGGATCATCCGTGATAGAAAATAAGGAATAAAATCCTACGAAATGTCAGAATGCGAACAAGACGTATCTGCGGCGGAAGCATCCCGACTGACCGACACCAAACGCGCCAATCTTCTCTTCATCTGGGTTCCCCTCAGCTGTAAAGCATGTTGGATGTTTCCATGAACCCAAATTTTCTCAGTCACGCACCAATCTTCTTCAAACGGTCCCAATCTTCCTTCTGGAAAGCCTTTCCGTCATTCTTGAAAGTCCATTGCGAACACTGACTGAGTGAGTTGCTTAATTATCAATACATGCGTATCCAACGCACCAGAGCAGTCTTCAAATCTGGTAACGTTTGTGTCGTGTTTGAGTTTGAATACCCAGTAGCAGTTTGGAAGTGGATTTCGACCCTCTTGGACTGGGCATCGTCTGAATTCTGAAGTAGTTCCCGAAAGACGGTGAATTCGCCGGAATATCGGGCCAAAACTTTGTCGATTAAGGCGCGTTGATTAACTTCCACCGATTCGTCATAGCCGGCTGCCCACTATGCAGCACAGAAATGTTCGAGTGTGGTCAGAGAGCTATCCACAGCCGAACGCACCAGGGCATCTCTCGATTGTGCCATTCAGCTGCTCTTGCCGTATAGAAGAAGTTCTAGAAGACAGTAATGAACAGTAGTAGACGCGCGTCGACGTAAAAGCAGTGTGGTCCAAATATGGGACAGATGACTGTGCGATCAAACGTGTTTTCTCGAATTCGCAGAACTATGGTACATGTGCTTTACAACTTATTTCAATTTACTGGCAGTTGGGAGTTTTGCCAGCTACACCGTTATGGTGGACTTCCTTCGCTCCGATCCCGAGCTTTGTGTCTTCAGCGTTCTCCCTCTCCCACGTCCCGACGAAGATTCGGTGTTGGCTCCCGTAGGTCTCCATGTTCCCCGTGTATTCGTGCTACCGCGCCCTCGAGAATGCTTACCTCCTCGGCTTGTATTGCCCGAGCCGCTGCGGTCGCGTGGGGTATCCTTACTGCTCGAAGCCGTCGCGCTGCGTGTTCGCGTTGTGGAGTTGCCTGCGTTGCGCATGCTGGTATCCGACGGAGCTCGTTTCCTGTGCGACGGAGATAGTGGGCTATAAGCTGCGTCGGCCTCGGAAGTGGAGTAGTCGGACAGTGGGGTGTGATTGGAACGTGTTGAGTCGGAGAAGCGGTAGGCGTCAAAGGAAGAGGAACGTCGCTGCTGCCAGAAGATGACGAAACCGAGACCGAGACGGAAGGCATTCTGGCTCGCTTTTCGGAGCTTCGTGTTTTGCCTACCTTTTCGAGAGAATTCGATTCCTCCTTCTCGGCCAGTCGTTCGGCTGCAAATGCCTCAGCAGTCTCTCCTGCCCAAACGTGGCCAGCTCTTTCGATTTCTGCGAACCCACTCCACCCTTTCTTCATAGCATCTTTGACCACTTGTTCTCTTTCGATCGCTTGCCACACTTCCCCCGTTATCCTTGGGCATTGTACTCCACAGAAACGTTGATGCTGATCTTGGAAGACGTTGCCGGCCGTGAGATGAGCCACGAACCCTTCCGTTCTGCCCGTACCAGTCTAGGAACTATGAGATTGCGAGCAGGTACCACATCCTTAGACACACTTAACACTTCCAGTCGTGGGCACTTGCGCACGAAACGTTTGATATCCCGTAACAAGGGCATCGAGGGATCTCCGGGGGTTTCAGAATGGAAAGTCTGCATTTGACCAAAGTCTAGAAGTTGAGGAAGAGCAGATTTCGATTTTAAGATGGGGAATCTGTTGGCGTTGGCAGCGACGTCGGTGCAGCACCGGATAGTGGGAAAATCGGGGCAGGCGGCTGTCCGGGCGCATGAACGGGAGTGACAGAGACGGGACAATGTGTGCAGACTCGGAAGCGACGCAAAAGAAGACGCGAGACCAATCAACTTTGAGAACGGCATGTCCACGCAGAATTGTATACGCTAGCGTAGGGCATCTCAGGAACGGAGAGCATATTTCCATGTCACAAACCTTCAATTTTGGAGAGCATTCAAGGAGAGTTTTGATATCTGCGACGGACCAAGACCAAAAATCACACCGGAATGACGTCATTTGGCTCTTTTGCTCTTTGAGGGCGTCTAAAAATGCTGGAGGGATCGGCTTGAGGGCCACGGCGTCGTCCACGGTGCTCTCGTATATAGCAACGCCACAATGCACGGAAGGAAGCGCCTCTCGGCGCACGATATCAAGAGATGAAAGCGACCCAAGAGGAATGGCATGCAATGAGTCCAAGTGGTCTGTCGCCCAAGAGTGGTTTGGCCCCTTTTGAGCGATAACTATCCGTAGAGTTTTGAATAGTGGGGAAACGCCGGCTTCGTCCAAAGCATACGACTCAGTCGGCCTAGGACGCATCAAGACATGTTTCAAGAAGCCCGTTGAATGCATACCCTGTACTTCATCCAAAACGAGCTCTTCCAAGGCATCGCACCCTTCGAGAATGGCAACGATACCTTTGTCAGTCAGCTTGGTCCACTCGTCGAAGAGTCAGCTTTTGAAGAGTTTTTCGCCCGGCAGCAACGATCTTGTCGCACAGAGAATCATCCAACCAGACAAAATCGATGCTCAGAGATTCTAAAACAGACTCGTCGGCAAGCTTGGTCAGGAGCGTGGAGAACGCGCGCGCTCCTGAGTGTGATAGGCGACATATGTGTAGAGACGTCAAGGTAGACCGGTGAGGAGTGGAAGAGATGGGGCATCCCATTTGGCAAGACTATACCGAGAAGGTGACAGAGATGGCAGCGCGAATACGACCCGGACGAGACGCGGATTGTAGGTGGCCAGCATCTGCAGAAGTCGCGTGAAGGGTCGCTAGGACTTGGAATAGACGGACAGACCTCGCACAAACCGTCGGGTGGTGGGAAAGAGCTCTCCCACACCAAGGCCTCAATGTTGATACACACGTCGAGCAGGCTGTAGAGACGGTCGGCATCGATGGGGCGAAGCGCGTCGTCGGGAAATGGCCCAGCACCACCGGGGAGCACAGGATCTGATATCACGAGCGTTTTGACGGTGGATGCATATCTGCCAGGATTGGACAGGACGGGAAAGACCGCGCCCATACTTTGAGCCGCGTTCTCGGAGAAGAACACGCTGGCATTGTCTTGTAACGAGATGGTGTGAAAGAGGACCCGCACGGCTGAGGCGTGCAATGATCGACCTAGACTTGCAAGAAACGAAATTCGCAACGAAAGGCGACAGCAGTACATTTGCGAGGATTTCTGAGTCCCCAGTCTGAGCACAGTGGCGCGGCCGAACGTCGGGAAAGAGCTCACCATCGAGCAGGGGTTGCGGCAACGACTCCAGCAGCCGCGACATGACGAGAGAGAACAGAATTCGGGTGTTATTCACTGAAGTGGAGAGTAGGAAACAAGCGGTAATAAGCAAATAGGGCGCTTCAACGGCGCCCTAGTCTAGCCCCAAACCGTGACAGCCCCAATGCCCATACATGGTCGTTCCATTTCGGGCTACATAATAATGATCATTCCCGTTACCGTTAGGTAAGGGTCTTGGTGCGCCCTAAATTTCGTTTTTGCAGTAAATCACATTTCTGTCAGCATTTTTCGCGTAAGCTGATTGTGTTGTGATTTCTCTGCTGGATTTTTTCGGCATGGGCACTCCGACGCTGATGCCACCATTTTCTTTCGTAATTTGGCACCACTCATCGTCCGATGCCGTCGCTCACGGCTCAACCGTCAGAGAGCAGGCTCTCTAGTATGAGGAGTCAGGTCTTGAAGTTTGTGAGGGATGGTCTCTGCCATGGCCCATGCAGTTTTGCACACTGAAGTGAGATCCACAGGCATTGGATCTTGCTGAACATTTCAAATACCAAGTACACTGCATAAGTACTCGTGAAACAATATGGCCCTCGTGAAACAACACGGCCCGCGGCCAATGCGAGCTGGTCGACGCGGGGCGCGTCGACGAGCGAGCTTTGGGCCGCCCTTTTCTGAGCCACCACATAAGGTAACGGGCCTTGCCGCTTGTCGGCCCTACAGCCTTATTGATGGCCGCCCTCATATTGAATTCGAAGCTTTAACTGTATCCTTCCCCTACGCATCCCTCAAATCACCGTTAATATACAATGTCCGAACTAGCTGAGGGCAATCTAAGCCGTTTTATTCCTGGTCGTTAAGGAGTGAAGTTGATGCGATATACACACGGACGATGCAGCAAAAGAACGCGACGAACAAAAAATGCAAGGGTATTATATATTACTCAACGGCAAATCCGAGGAAGTGTAGCGTGAGGGGGTATAGCGTGGAAGACGAGAGGCAGGACTAGAATCGTGTCGCCGGATCTAGTGGTCCCAGTGGACCGTACCGTTGTTCGCCCGTACCACGCCGTACCGGAGACGTCGCCCGAGCTGCGCCCCGCCCAGGCCCCGAAGGCGCTGTAGGGGTTGTCGGCGAGAACACATCAGGCAGTGGCTGCTGCCGACTCGTGGGCGAAAGATTTAGAGGGCGTACCCGTTCCCGCGCACATTCGACGACAGCTGCACCGAAGACGACGCTGCAGAGTCCGTCAGCTGATACCGCGCCATCTGTGACGGCGGGTGCGTCGGGTGTCATCAAAACCCATCTCCAGCATCGCTTCCAGCTCCTTGCTGTCCAGCGTCTGCGCCGAATCCAGATCTTGATCTGGCGGCAGCAGCAGGGCAGCAGGTGGTGGCGGGTACTTGACGTTGTGTTCGTTGTAACCGCCAATCTGCGGACCCCAATGGTCGTCGTCAGACGACGAAAGCGACATTGTGTCCGAGCCATCGAATTGGCTGCGAGTATCGTGTGCCGCAAGCAGCTCGCCCTCCCCAGAAAGTAGCCCGTCGGGTGCATGCGCTCGAAATCCCGCCGCCGCCGCTCCTCGCGTCGGAGTTTCCGCAGCCGCGAACGCTCCCAATCCTCCCATCGCCGCATCGGTACGGCTTCTCCGACGGGACCGCCACCACTGCCGTGCCCTTGATCCTTTGTTTCGCCCTCGACTTTTCTGCACGAGCCAATCAGCATTCAGATATGTCATGGGAACAAACAGAACATACCTCGTTTCTCCCCATGAGAAATCGTCAAAGTGCCAAAATGCATACACGGGAAGAATGAAATTCCATACGGGCAGTGCGACCAGATATATAAGCATCCAGAACACGTACACGATCTTGCCAGTCGTGAGAAGGATTAGCACGCCAGGAAGACCGAGGACAGCCACAAGGAGGATCACGGGGATCGCCTCTTCGAATGTTTTCGGCGGCGAGAGTGCGGTGCCGACGATCAGGATGTACGTGAGCGCAATGGCGATGGGCAGCACGACAGTTCCGAGGAGATCCATGAATACGACGAACTGCATGCTGAAGCAGAACGTCCCGCAGAGGTTGCGCACGAGCACAAGCTCCATGAGGTTGTGAATCGTCGAATTGATCCATCGCCGGCGTTGAGAAAGCAAGACGGAGAAAGTGTCGGGCACAAGAGTACGGCAGCGTGCCTGGGGCAAGAACATCATTTTCCGGTTCGGGAACGTGCGGAGGAGAATTGTGGTCAAGAAACGATCCTCCCCGAGAAGGAGAAGATTCTTCTGGTGGAGCGTCACGACTTCGCTCTGGCTGTACTCCTTGACAATCTCAGGCTTGATGATGAGCGGCACCCAATCATCGCCCGTTGATTTCCGCGCCTTGAGCCTGAACATGGAGAAGCATCCGGGAAGACAGGTGACACCACCGAAGACCGACTCGAAAGCCTTGGCAAGATGATGCGAGATGAAATACTCGAACACCTGGATAGCGGTCACCCAGGATGTCCGCTTATTCGCTATTCGGGTTTCGCCACAAACGCCCATTATCATTTGGTCGTGATGCATGCAATTGACAAGGTGTCGCAACGACTCGGGGAACACGGTCGTATCAGCGTCCACCTGCGGACCCCAAAGTCAGCACTGTGCGAATGCATAGATGACAGCGGGGACGACATACCATCAAACAAACTTCGAAGAAATCTGGCGTGACACCCATGAGAATATGTATTTTCCGGAAGAGGTCGAAGTCGAGTGGAGTCATTCGGTCATTGTACGTGACACGGGAGAAGAAGTTCATAAGGATAAGCTGGCTGTCGCGCTTGCCACGATTGCCCGGTTTTTTGTCAGTCGCGGCTTCAGCTTCGGTCCCACACTTGACGATGATGATGGTGGGAGTGCGGCGTCCTGCCACGGCTGGATGATGTCGGTCAGTGTCTGAAAAGCGGAAAACAAATAAGACGCACTGTAATGGCCAGCATACACCATCGCACGATTCTGAGCCTTGGCACCAGAGCCCACCGACCCGTAACTCATGGGAATAGGTTCCCCGAAGCGAGGGTCGGCGTCGAGCAGGCCAACACACAGGTCTGGGGTACTGCGCTTCTCGCCTGCGCCCGTGATCATGCCATCCGCGACAACGAAGAGAAGTTTGCGCGCGTCCGAGTAAGTGGTTTTAGAGATGGCATCCAGCGTCGTCCGTATCGAATCTTCGCCCTCGGAGTAGCATGTCACGAGGCATACGGCAAAAAGCTCAGCACCGATCTGAGCGAGGCTCATGACGGGTGCCGTGTCCGAGTTGACGAGGGTGCCACTGGAAGCGGAGGAAACGAGGGACTGGGATGGCTTGAAACCGCCACCTTTGGCGAGCTTATTGTTCTTAGCGCCGACGTTGGCCCAGGGAGCTGTGCCGTTCTTGTTGGTGACGGAAAGATTGGCTCCGCCAGGCATGACAGCAGGGCTGATGGCGGAGCGGTCGAGGGATTCGCGATCGGGGTTGCCCGCGAGGCGACCGGACACATACCATCTGAACCAAAGGGCCATCATGAAGCGAATCATGACGAGACCGAGGATAACGCCGAGGCCGACATAGAGCACGAGATCGGTGATGAAGCATCCCGGTGTGATCTTGTCAATGTTTCCGGCATAGTAGCGTTCACGAAGGCAGGGCATGGCAGATTTGAGGGAAGCGCGGGAGGAAAAAAGGCGAGTGCCATCCTTGCCGCTGGCGGTGTTGGGGCCATTGAACAGGGTGCGGAGGGCACTGTCCACAGGGTCGGTAGGAATGGCGGTGGGGTGGTTGAGCATATAAGTGGTCATATTGAGGACAGCGCCGTCAAGAACGATGTAATTTGAGAGGTTGCCGACCTGATCCCAAGAGTAGCCAGCAACGAATCTAGTCTCGACGAAACCAAGGGAGCGCAAAGTGGTGTTGGTTGGTTTGGAGAGCGGGCAGGGGGTGACGGTTGTGCAGGGAGCGTCAAGAGCAGCACGGGCGGTGAGACCGGTGCACTGTGAAAAATCCGAGGCATCGCGGGTGAAGAATGCGGTGATGTCCTGGCCAGGGATCTTTTCGGCGGCTGCAAAGGACACATTGGAGGAAACCGTGGCTTTGGTGATGTTATAAACGACGCCCTGGACAGAGAGGGTGCCCGGGACAGAACCGAAGCTTATGAAGCGACTGCTGGTCGCCTGAGCGTTGGTGCAAAGGACTCGCTGGAAGCCCACGGTGATGAAGGCCACGATGGCACAAAGGGCGGCGACGATGGAGCACAGAGCGACTTTTTCACGCCAAGCCTGGCGGACGTTTGGGTCGCGCATGCCGCTGAGGCTGCTGAGCACAACATCTGGAGCCCAGAAGGTGAATGACAAGGGAAGCGATGCGCCAGGCATCTGAACCTCGTACTGAGGCTGGTGGTTCGGACTGGAGGAGTGGACGGGGGGCTTTATGAGCGGAACGGGAGCCACTCCACGCTCGGACGGGTGAGGGTCTTTGCTCGCGGACGGTGGTTGCGGAGGGGACGATGGGGGGACGTTGTGTGGGGATGGGGACGTCAGTAAAGTCGTACTGGTTCTGGAAGCGAATGGCCATGGGAGAGACTCCAGAGAGACTCCCTGTAAAAGAGTGGAGGGCAGCAGCAACAGCTAATCGGTCACGAGGTATCGATGCTGATTATGTAATTGTTCAGCATTTATTCGGACGGCCATGTCCCTCACTCTCGTCCTCCCCCCCTCGAGTTCTCCCCCTCCTGCCCCCAGAGCGAGCCTCGACTCCGCTGCCCACATCTTCTCTCCCCCGTTTCTCGCGTCTCTCGCCTCCCAGCATCATGCCAGCACCTACCACCGCTTAAAAATACGGTTCATCTGGCTTCCCCTGCTCGCTATCTGCCGCTTTCTGTCCATTTCCCCGACCACGTCCGCGAGCTGCAGGCCCGCCAACGGATTGCCCTCTGCTACGGATGCCTGGTGGCCCTGTATGCACCAAAGGATCCGAAACCGCTGCTCGGGCCTTGTGGAATTCAAGCGCTCGACTCTCGCGCGCTGCGCGACGAGCCCTCGCGGCCGCCATGCAAGACCAACTCCCTCCTCGCTGCTCCGGTACCACTGAAAACTTCTTCAACACATCCCATCAAGTCCGTGTAATATTCGTAATCAATTCAATTCCCAACTTCTGAACCTGCAACAGCATCTCCACCATGATTCCGCAGAGTGATTCCCCTCATTTCTTCGCATCTCATGATGCTTCCCAACGGCCCCACCCTGTTCGATACCCACTCTCCTTCGCCTCGACCGCCTTACTGCCGCCCAATATCAAGACCATTCAAAATCCACCTTTCCACCTCCACCCCTCCCCGATCGTCTCTCAGGCCCCACTCGAGAGCCGTTACCGAAGCACTCAAGGCTGCAATCGACACCCCACCCTTTCAACACACCACTCAAATTCATCCTCTCTATCTCTCTCTGTTACCGTCTCTGTAGCACTAGAAGAAAAGGCCTCGGTCCCGCCGTTCGCCATTGGTAACCTCTTTCTGTCTTCCTGTCCGGGTAAAAAAGGTCCGCATTCGAAAGCTTTTTCCTCCAACACCCAGCTCACTTCTCTCAGTACGCCTACAAGGGCCTGTTAAGGGCCGCAGTGGCGTCTGCCGCGACCTTCACGCCGACCTGCGCCGCATGAAGGATCTCGGCGTGGGGTGTGTCGTGTGCTGCCTCGACGACGCAGAGCTCGACTTTCTGGGCGCGCCATGGTCGCTATACGAACCCGCCGCCAAAGCCGTCGGCATCTCGGTCCTCCGGATCCCGACGCCAGAGGGCCTCGCCCCCCTCTCGCCCGCGGCGCTCGACGCGCATCTCACGCGCATAATCGACACGTACACGCTGCACGGCGTCCCTGTGCTCGTGCACTGCCGCGGCGGCGTGGGCCGCGCGGGTGTCGTTGCGTGCTGCTGGATGCTCAAGCTTGGCCTCTGCGGACGACTATGCGAAGAGCCCGCAGAGAACGAGGCTTTCGTAGACGGCGTACGGCTCTCCGTCCTGGCATATGTCGAGCGTATCATCGCGATCGCGCGGCGGCGGCGGAGTATAAAGGCCATTGAGACGTACGAGCAGGTCCAGTTTCTGGTCGATTTCGTCGAGTACCTGAGAAGGAAGGCGTGAAAGTGGATGGATTATCGTATTTTTATTTGCTTTGCAAAATTCGTCGAGTCTTTTCTGAATCACTGGGTCATGCATGAATGGATTTTTCTGCTGGGACGTGTACATGGCGCGAGGGGATATTGGTACAGCTGCGTCCGAGCTCTCTCACATCGGCTTGGCAGGGAGCTGGGTCAAGAGCACGCCGTAGCGCTTTTTAATGGTCACACGGTGTCGCGAAAACTTGTCGTCCGGAGAGAAGCGTGCTAGGTAGAGTTGAAGGCGGCGAAATCATCCAAGGACCGCAGGACGCACCAGGGTGGGCGGATTTTGTTATGCGCCCCGAGTCGGTCACTTTCTACGGGTCAACAAGTCAGCGTGGACTAAAAAAAAGATTTGGCGATGCACTTTGAGGGTATATACCCTGCTGCCGGCCTCGTCCAGCGTGTACATGAGATGCATCCTGGTGGTGGATGAGTTTTAACGAGCGTGCGAACGCTTCTCCATATTTGGTCTCCGAACTCACTGAATTCCAAGTACCAAAATTCTACGCAAATGATACAAAGTATTAATCGTCGTTATCCCAGTTGCCCGACTGCTGAGGAATTTTGGGCCCTCCTGCCGGTTTGCTCATTATGATCGCGTCGACGCTGAGGACAGAGACTGCTGCTTCGGTCGCCAGCCGTATCGCCCACGCCTTTGACGCCAACGAGTCGTAGATCTTGTGTGCCCCAGCATCCAACGTCCCGTCTGTCTCGTTCTGCAGTCCAAATTAACAAGCTAGAATGGCCCAAGTGAAGAGAAAAGCGAACCTCCACATCGACGCCCCATGCCTCACCGCCCGCCGTCTCGTGCTTCGCCCACAGACGGCTGAGCACCTCATTCCCTACTGACCCACCCAGAGCGTTCTCCGCAAGTATCCTCGGCACGCATTCCAGCGCGTTCGCGAACCGTCTCACGCCGTGCTGCGGCAGCCCCTTCAACCCCGCGCCGTAGTTCTCCACGCGTTTCGCCAGCTCGATCTCCACCGCGCCTGCACCCGGCACCATCCGTCCATCCTTGATCAGACCCTTGAGCACGTTCACCCCATCGTCCACCGCGCGCTCGAGATCGTCCAGCTGGTTCGCTGTGGCACCCCGCAGCACGATCGTGGCCGTGCGCGTCTTGTCTCCCTTACTCTGCGGGTCAAAGCCCTCGTCGCCATCAACGAGCTGCCGCAGCACCGTAACGCGGTCTCCACCGATCTCAACCGTCTCAAAGACGTCAACGTAGCCCATTTCTTCTGGCGTTGGGGACCCATGCGCGCCAGCGGCGTCGCGTTGACCACGCGACACAGCCGCCGCAGTTCGAATTTTGAAAGGACTTTGAGCACAGCGATGTTGTGCCGATTGAGATAGTGCAGCGTAAGATCTGACATGGACGAGCCGCCGACGATGACAGAGACGCCCGAAGCAGCGATTTGAGAAATTATCTAGAAGGTGTTAATGGACCGGAAATTGAGACCGTAGAGTTTACCATCTCGAGATGTTTTTCTTCTCCCGTCGTGAAATTGAGCATCTCCTCCGCGTTCTTGATCAGTACCGTGCCCTTCGTCTCAGTCTGCGCCATGTCTAGGGCCGAGGTAAAGACGGCGACCTTGGCTTTTCTGGCGTGCTTAACGGAGCCTAACATACACGCACATCAGTCGACGTGTCTCGCTGCGTAATCGCGTCGTCACGCACCCTCTGGCTCGCGGCCAAAGACCATCCCCTGCACGACGCGACTGGCCGAGAGGCTACCGCCCATGATTTTGACGACGCGTACGTTGTCCACGTTGAAGTTACGCGTGTTGGTGGGCATAACGGTGAGTGCCGCTTCTGCTATCAACGCCGCGAGGGGATCCTCCAGCCCATATTGTTTTGATGCAAGTGCGGGTTTGAGCGCGGCAGCCAGTGTCGATGGTGTTATCGGCGTCGGAAGACTGAACGTTGATAATGCTGGACGCAAGCTTGGTCACAAAAACATATTACAAGCAGAAACGGGGACGTACATTCTAGCTCAGCCAGCGCCTTGGTGCACGCGAGTTCGTAACCTGGGATGATGTCCGTCGGCTTGAGACCCATAATGAGGAGATTCTCGGCCTTTTTGAGAAGCTCGCCACCCAGTATGATGACCAGATTCGTCGAGTCGCCCATCTCTGCCTCCTGCGCCTGGGAGGCCATGACCAGCAGCTTTGCAGCAGGGTGCACAACTTCGATCTCACGGATGATCGTCGCTGCGTCCGAGGTGACGAAGAGCTTCCCAAGGTGATTTATTATGAGTTTATTCCGACCTGCATGTGGGGGGTCAGCGATGGGCGCGCCTGGACGACTTTGACCGACCGTTTGGCCCGAAACTTGTGCGCACGAGGTCGGAGAGCTCGACGACGGCCTGTATGTTGCGCAGAATGGCGTCGTCGAGGCCCTGGAGATGCTTGTAGCCATCCTTGAAGATGGGCAAGCTGCTGTTCTGGGGGACCTTGAGGGACATGAAGGAAATTTATAACGCGTACAGCACAGCCACCGATGGCGCTCTCGTTCTCCCTTGGGCCATGCTCGCGCCTCGGGCCACGCACAGGTACGGTCACGTTGCGCGGCGTGGCGGTCAGCACGCCCGCCGTCATCGCCGCCACGTCACGCGGCGTCGTCGCCCACCTGTCGCGTGACCAGTACAGTCGCGCCCACATCCCCTGGGTGCACGTCCCTTTCGAGTCCTTGTCAGTCGCCATATTCAATCCATGTCTGGCGCTCATCGCCCGATAGCCTCGAAACTAGTCCCCCGGTGCCGACTCTCCAATCTGGTTCCACGCCTTTGCACACTTTTCTCGGCTTTGATCCTGGCGCACACATTCTATCAATGTCCCTGCGCGACCCCGCAGATGGCCGCGAAACACCCTCAAACGGTGCCGCGTACGTGACGGCTTCCACCTCCCGCGGCGCCAGAAAAGTCTCCCCTACTGATTGGCGGGATTATGTCCGTGCTTGTGCGCCCGACGTCGTGGTCGCAATGCCGGATATCCCTTGGACATCCCCACCCTTCTCACAAAAGCGTACGACAAAAAGCATCGAACGCACTGCCTCCTGGTTTGCCCATCTTCTTGCCCCTGGCCCTCCTTTAAATATCCTAGTGTACATGGCTGGCGGGGTCGACGAACGCGCCCGTCGCGCATTCGCTCAAAGCCTCGTTGAACCGCTGGATGAGAACGAGACTGCTGCTATCAAGCCACACCAGCGGCTCGACGATGGGGCTATCGGCTATACTTTCGATCTCGTTCCACTTCGCCGCGAGATTGACACGGAAGACACGGAAAAATTGCTAGCTCTTTTCGATGCCTCGCTGGCACCACTGCCAACCACCAAGCTACGAGTGGTAAATTCGGTCTCGTCACCGCATCAAATTCTGCGTCTTATCCGCGATGTCGGTATCGACTTGTTTGATGGCAAGTGGGCTCAAGATGCTGCCAACGTAGGCGTCTGCCTCGATTTCGTCTTTCCTGCGCCGCAGGACGATACACAGGTGCGCCGCGACCTCGGGTACAATCTTTACCGCCCGCAGTACGCGCGCGACTTTGCGTCGCTCTCTACCGCGGAGTGCACATGCGCCGCTTGCGCCCCTGCTATTGTGACCACTGCCATCTCGCACAGCACTGTCGACGCGCACGTACTCTCCCCAGGTCAGCCGCCGGGGTATACGCGTGCATACATCCACCACCTGCTTCACACGCACGAGATGAGTGCACACGCGTTGCTGGTGCTGCACAATCTCGCTGTGCTTGACGCATTCTTCAGCGATATCCGAGGCGTACTTGCACGAGGAGAGGATTTTGGAGCGCATACAAACGCGTTCGCAGCGCGGTACGACGATAGCCTTGCGGTTGTAGACGAGGCGCGTACTATGTGGAAAGAAGTCGATGTTGCGCGGGGCAAGGGCCGCATGGCGCGGGAGCGCGCCGAAGCTGTAGCTTAGAAGACTGTAATGATATGTAGACCGAGGATAATTCTTCGTAGTGAGATATTTGCCTCATGTCGCTTGTTAAAGCCAAACTCAAGGCGGCGCGTGAGGCGATAGGGAAGAAGCAATTTGCAGCGGCCAAGGACGCCGCCGAGCAAGCCCTAGCGTTTGACCCCGTAAACTACAACGCGTGGGTCTGGATTTATGTGTTCAGCGATCCCGAACTCAAGTTTGCGCTCAGAAATGTCTTCCTTGGCCTCGCCCTCCTCGAACTAGGTGACTTGTCCGAGAGTGAGCAAGTAAATGCCTTCTCTCTGGTTCTGTTCTCAGCATGGCTGACCCGACGCGCAGGCGTACCGCCGTGCAATCGATGCGAGTGCCGAGCAGCCCTTGGCCTGGCAGGGCATATTCAAATTCTACGAGCGCACAGAACGATGGGACCAGTATAGAGAGACCGCACGGCATCTCTTGGATCTCTTCGCGCAGCTGTAGGGCTTTCGTCTGCACACGCAAGACTGCTAGCTGAGCTCTCGCAGTAATGACGCGCCCAATGTGTAGAAACCCTCGACAAGCTTATCGAGTGCTCCAGAACGCGGGGGACTCGTCCACAGGTACGCTTACTACCTGCGCACCCCCTGCATCCCGGGCTGACGGACCTGTTAGCTCGTCGAGGCGCTGACGCTCCTGCTCCCCGACTCGCCCGTCTACGACGTGCTGTCGACCCTTCCATACCAGACCATACAAATCCCGATGGGACACCCGGCTACGCGACGCAGGTCGCCGTGCACAACACCCTCCCCGTCCTTCAAGAGATCATGACTATTGTCGAGACGGCAGAGGACGACGCGTTCTCCAAGGAGGTTGCCAGCGGCGCACGCGTCTTGGTGCAGCGAGTCCCGAGCAATTGCGCAAGGAGGTCGGCGTCGAGATATGGGGTCCATCTCAGCTGCCCAAGATCTACGACGACATCCTGAACCATCCGAACACGCCTGATGACCTGCGCCGCGCGACGGACGCAAAGCTCCTGCGGTATAAGCACCGTTACCTGAAAGCTCTGCCGCCTGGTGGGGACGCCAAACTCAAGGTATCGCGCGAAATTGACGAGCTTGTCGCTGGGGCAATCACGCTCGGCCTCCCGGATGAGCTGGCATGGATGCTCTTCTTCGATGGACAAGATTGCATGGACATGGGTACGCTTTTTTGATTCATACTTCCCTCCGAGCTCATTAACTGCGCAGAAAGCTACAGCCTTCCTCTCCTTAGACAATTCATGGAGCTCTTTCCATCCTTGCCCCTCACATCCCTACTGAAGGCGTACTTCCAATACACAAACATCCCCTTGGTCGAAGTCGACGATGACGAGGAGACTCCCCCTCCCGCCCCTGAAACTGGCGATCCATTTGACGCAATATTGGTTCGTAGTCGGCACTTGTGTCAGTTGACTGTACCTACTATCCCTACAGGACGTGTACCCTGCAGTCTCAGACTCCATCATCGCCAGCCAAATTGTCGTTGCCGTCTATCTACACGAATGCGATTACCAGAACTCACTCATTGTCGCCGAGAATGGATTGAGTCTTGTTACGCGTGCTGAAACAGACCGAGGAAGGTCTTTTCCCAGGTCCGTCATCAGATTATTGCCATGTTCCACCTTGCTGACCACTTGACAGAATCCGTCTTGGATTCAAGGTCGCATTAGCGACTTCTCTGGTTCACCTCTTCCACCGAAGCACCATGTCCGCGCGCTTTCCGTCATCGACGAAGTGCTGTCGCAGGCGCCGGACAACACCTTAGCTCTCATGGGCCGCGCGTACGTGCTGCAAGAGGAACGACGATGGGAAGACGCGGCCGAACTCTTCGCGCGCGTTCACGACTTATTAACGGGCGATTTGCAGCTGGGTCTCCGCGCCCGTGAAGAGCTGGCATGGTGCCAGACTCAATCGGGCTCACTCGAGGCTGGTATCCAAGGCCTCGAGGACGTGCTCACTGCACTGGCGGAGCTGGAAGATACGAGCGCTGAATGCGCACGCTGCCTGTGGCGCATTGGCAAGTCGTACTGGGATCTAGGCGGTAGGTATCTCTTGCGTTTCTGGTGTTTTTCGTGCTCAGTCATACACGGACTGGACAGATGAGAAGCGCGATGAAGCCTATCGCTATTTTATCCAGTCCTTGAAGCGTAATCCATCATATGCGCCCGCGTTTACTTCACTGGGGATCTACTACTCGGAGTTCGTGACCCCCCGAGATCCGACTCGCGCTTCAAAATGCTTCCAAAAGGCCTTTGAGCTCGATGCCGCGCGAGGCCCTTGCAGCTCGGAGACTCGCAGATGGCTTCGCAGAGGAAAGGGAATGGGACCTGGTAGAGGTGGTTGCCAGAAGGACCATCGAGGGCGAAGGCGGGCTTGACGCAGGGCTCACAGTAGAGGGCAACGTCGGCCGGTTCCTTCCAACGAATGCATGGGCCTGGAAAGCTGTCGGCGTCGTTGAGCTGGTGTGTCTCTAGTTGCATTTCATCCGTCACCTCAAGCCCTGCAGGCACGCGCAAACTACGGGCCGGCAATACAAGCCCTGCAAATCACTCTTCGCGCAGAGCCGGATGACCAAGTATCATGGCTATGGCTTGGTGAAGCCTACAGTAGAGCTGGCCGTCATGCAGCCGCCATAAAAGCCCTCACACGAGCAAAGGAACTAGACCCGGATGATTGGATGTGCACCTTTTTCCTCGGCGACGTGCAGCGGCAAATCGGGCAATTCCAAGAGGCGGTTGATGCATTCCAGTCCATCCTGGCGCATCGGCCGTCAGAAGTGGGCGTGCTAGTGTCCCTGGGCAGACATATCTAAATCTGGGGAAAACTGAGTTTGTTGACGGCTTTGCGGCGCGTGCAGAGCAATCGTTTATCACTGCTGTACGGGTTGCGCTCAAGACGATGGGGGAAAGCGCTGGCTTCCGCACTTTATCATGGAAAACAGCGGCTGACGCCATCTTCTTTCTATCCCGCCGATCAACTTGTGTCGACAAGGAGGGTGTACGCACAGTTCTTCTTGACGTAGTGAAACTTCTACCTCCTGAGCCCAGTGGACGGCTGGCAGGGCTGATTTCAGTGCCTCTCTTCACTGAGAACTCTGTAGTCAATGGTCTCAAGGCTTTAGAAGTTGCGGCGTCCGCCTACGACTATCGCATAGCTCTAGGCTCTTCCGAAGGTCTAGCACGCGGAAGCGCTTGGTACGATCTCGCAATGTCGTTGCAGTGTTTGGCCTCGAAGCGAGTATTGGATGAGAAACATCAATCATTCATCGCCAAAGCTGGAGAGTGTCTAGCCGAAGCCGTGCGCGAAGATCCTGGGAACGAGCTTTACTGGGTTGCTTTGGGAGATGCAAACTTTTTGTCGAGAGCGCAAACCGCTCAGCATGCCTACATCAAGGCGCTCGAGATTGACTCCAAGGTAAGAGTCTCGGTGCTCGGATTGCTCTTGGTTTTGATACACTGCAAGAATGCTATGACTTGGACGAATCTCGGGCTGCTATATCTACATGAGAATGATCTGGAACTCGCAAATCAAGCGCTCTTCCGCGCCCAAACTCTTGATCCAGAGTGTACGATGGCCTGGCTCGGGCAGGCTTTGGTTGCAGCTGCCAATGGACACGAGACAGATTCTACAACTCTGATTGAACATGCAGTGACCTTGGCTTCCGCCGTCGTGAGTGTGTTTGCTTTTCAACACAGGCCGGATGAACGATATTTGGGCAGCCCGAAGCAGACCTGGAATACGCAACGCGAACTTTTGCACGGCTTACCGGTAAATCGGTCACGCCCTCCGTCGACAACCTGCTCCCAGTGTTTTTCGTGTTGGACCGGTACTGCCGCGGCCGTCCCGACGACGCTTGTGCACTTCATCTCTTCGGCCTCGTTTGCGAAAGCCTCGGGCAGGCCGAATTCGCCGTTGAGCTGATCGGGCGCGCCATCGCTATCCTTGAGGCAGAATACGAGGAGACCGAGTCGGCGACTGTAGAGAGGCAATTCACAATCGCAAACTCGAATATGGCGCGCTTGCGGCTGTCGTTGAGGGATTACGAGGGCGCTATCGAGTCCTTTGAGTCGGCACTTGGACTCCTTGCGGAGGATGGCAAGGACGACGTCACGCGAGCGCACGCCCAATTTGGCACGGGGCTTGCGAATTTCAAACTGGGTAATCTGGAAGCAGCGCTGAGTTTCTTTGAGGCGGCCCTCGAGTCGGCGGGGACAATGCCGTTGTTCGGGGGCACGTCACAGTTCTGCTCGCCCAGACGCTGTGGGCTATCGACTCGGAAGAGTCAAAAGAGTCCGCCAAAGCCCAACTGCTCGATTGGTGAGTCGCTGTCCACTTGCTGGCATGTATCATCTGAAGTTTGGGCACCCAGCATCTCAAATGATCCGGAGAACCTCGCCGCCATCAATGCGCTTGCCGGCATGGGAATCCTGACGGAAGACGACGCCCTTGTGGACGCGGCACTTGCGGAAGTCTTGGCGCTTCCCCTCGACAGACGGCTCGAGCTCGATCCGCACAGAGACGTCAATTACCTGCTCACGAAACACCACATCGGGCAGGGGAACGCCGAAAAAGCAGTGAGCATCGCGCAAAACGCCGTCTTTGCCGAACCGAGCCGTCGGGACGCGCGCAACGAGCTGGCGACGTTGAGCATCCAAACAGGGATGATTGCCTGCGCCCCCGCGCTGCTCTCTGCTCGAGCATCGACTCCGAATCCATCGACACGGCGCGCGCCTCGCTTGCTCTGCAAGCCATCACCGCGTCGCTCGCCGGGGATCAGGACGCATCGAAACGCTACGCACAAAAAGCGGTATTCCTCTCTCCAGGGCAGACTCGCAACTGGCAGACATTGGCGTGTGTAGGGACGTGTTAATTACCCGAATTATCTTGTACATTTCTATACTGTATAATTTAATAAATTATACTACCGCCTGCTTTGCACCAAGGACCGAGACGAGATAGACGCGACGTGCGATGGGGTCCTCCGTCTCCTGAACGGATTTGAGCCACCACTTGAGCAGTTTGAGCTGTTGTGTATTGTCGCCGTCTGCGGTGAGACTTGGCAGAGTTAGCGACGCAAGGGACGGGGGCAGAAAACAAGCGCTTACAGTCCTCGCTCGTTCAAAGCCTGCAGGACGTCCTGCGCAGACAGACCTTGGAGCCCTCCTTGATCAGCAGGCATCATCCTGCTCGATAAAACTTAGATGGCTCCGGATACGCCGTAAACGCAGAGGTTTAAGCCACTCGAGGACAGACGCATGAGTCTGTATGGAGAGTCAATGTGCCTGAACGGACAAGGGAAAGTGAAGACGGACCCGCAGAGCACCTTGGGCACTTCCCAGCCCGATATTGAGTTCAGCGAGATCTGTCCACCGTCCGCGGCGCGCCTCAGCGCTTCCAACGCAGGGCCATACTGAGCCACGAGGGCAAGCGCGTTCTCCGTCGCCTTTTCTTGTATTCGCTGGCGCTGTGCGGGGAGGATGCACGTTGACGGGAGGATGCCCGGTGCCCAGATGACGATGAGCGGAATAATCTCCTCGACAATGAGCGCGATCAGAACGAACGGGACCAATCTGCGGATTGCATGTGAGATAGATTGGTTAGAAGGAGCAAGGCGCACTTCTTTATGTCCGCGCTCTGGGTGCGCAGCATACGGTGTTCCCATCGTTCAAGTGGCGCGCCGCCGCTTTGTACTCGTCGTCGTATGTCGCGGGAAATCTTGGAGCGAGTGTAGACGAGCTTGACGCCGCGGAAATAAAATTTCTGAAAGACCAAAAATTGAGCGCGCGCTTTGCGAGAGAGAGCGCATGACGGACGCCCAACTGAATCGCTTTGTGCAATGTGGATTTTGCCCAACCCGCACCGGGAGGAGGCGGTTCGAGGATGCCATGGGACTCTGCGTCGGCGATATCTCGCACGGTGGCCTCCTTGAGGCTCTTGAGAGACACGGCTTCGACGTTCTGGACATTTGGCGGAGGACTGGGGACGGTGGGAGGCGGAGGAGGCGGTTTCTGAGGCCTGATCGGCGCAGGATGCAGCTGTACCCGTGATTTTTTCCGGATGTCGGGGAGAGGGTCCTTCTGGGGCGTGCTGCGTGTCGGCTGGGTCTGTACATGGCGGTAGAGGATGAGCGGCGGCCTTGCGAGGGAAACGACGCGCCGGCGAATCATGGAAATCGGATGAGAAAGCACTTAACAAATAAATAAATAAATAAATATGTCTGCTGCTTCCTTCATTCAACGCCTGCACCAGCTGCACGCCACCCAAGGCGCCCTTTGGCTGCAAAAGGGCCTCATTGATACAGCGCGTCTCAGGCCTCTCGCCCACGCCGCCCACGCCGCCGCCGACGCCGTCATGTGCTCCAGCATCCTCGCAGGCCACACGAACGAGAGCGACGACGGCGGCGACGTGCCCGTCTGGCTTGGTCCGGGCGACTATGGCAAGGGAAACGAGCGCGCTGTTCTCGAGAAATTCGGGGTGCAAGAGCAAGATATTGCCAAGGTCGGTGCATTCTGTGGCAGTAGACAGTGTATGTAGCTCCGTTGTCCCAGATCTCCGCCATCGAGCTCTCTCCCCGCGGCATTCCCTCCACCGTCAGCGCCGACTCAAAGCCCGAGCAGCTCGACGCCCTCGCCGCAGAGCTCGCCAAGCTGCAGGATCTCTACTGTTTCTACGCCCGTCCTACGTCCGGAAGTGAGGTCATATTCTCTCTGCTCGGCAAGAATGTAAGCGGCTGGGGAGGCCTCGTCGGCACTGGAGTGTGGTCGGACGACTGATCGATACAGAGAGGTATGTCAAGGATACAATAATACACAAAATACACTTCTGCTATGGCCGCCGACGTATCTCTGGCTGCCCGTTCATCAGCCGTTCCACGGCTGCCTGCGCCTCGTCCCAATTTGAGGGCTCGTCTTCCTCCTCCTCCGGCTTCGCGCTGTCCAGCATTCCGTCCCCCGGCCCAAGTCCCCAACCACCCTTGACCTCGACATCGTGCTCGTCCATGATATCCGGACTCTTAAGCGCATCCAGAAACTCGCGCTCCCGGTCGCGCTCCGTCAGGCCCTGTGCGACTCGAGGCGTCTCGTCTCCAAAAATGTCCTCGTCTTCGTCTATTTTGACTCCCGCCAGATTCAGCGACTTTTGTGCGATACGTCCGCGCCGATCGCGCGGGAGGCCACCTGACAGGAAACTCGGTGCACGGGGCGCGCTAATCGGTGTGGAGGTGGCCTTGGCGTCGAATTGTGGCCGGGGCGAGCGCACCGCGCGCAGGAGGTCAGCGATCGCCGCCTCGTTCGCGGACGGTTGTGGTGGAGCAGAGGTCAACGAAACTGGTGGCGGGCGCTGCCGGCCTTGAGAAACTAGAACGAGGAGCCTGTGAGAGAGATAAGCAACGGTTAGATATTTTTGCAAGACACTTGCATTTGTTGAAATCTCGGCGGTGGCGCCGCATCTGTCGCATTCTCATGGCGGTTGACGATATGGCCCGCAGTCGCGTCGCTAATGGGACGACAATCTTGTCGCGGAAGGAACGGAGAGCAATGGTGCGAACGTCGATATAGTTGGCGGCCCCATTCATGGAGATGTTGCCTTTGCTCCCCTGTCGCGGCGACGACGGCCGGTGCGGCTTGGAACGATACAGCGTCGATAAGATAGGGTCAGTGCGTAATGGTAGCAGAACCTATTGGTGTCATCAGATCTGGACAGCAAGAGTAACAAGTTAGTCTACGTACCCCCTCAACGTAAGTCAATACCTGGTCCCAGAAAAAGCTCCACACGTCGACGATGCGCCGAATGAGCTCGTCATCGTCAGCGCCCGCGAGCTGTGAATTAAGCGTGACCATGCCCGCTGCGATCAACTCTGCCGCGTCGTGCTCGAGGGTGGCGACAGCCTTGGGCGGACCAGACGACACCACAGATGAGATGTGGCGCTTAACGAGCACGTTGAGATCTTCGCTGGACTTGAGTTAATAAGCACGGGGCGCCGATAACGGCAAGGCACTGACATAGGTATTCGGAGGGGCTCGCCGTTGAACAGGGGAAGAACATGGACGTGGAGGGCGCCCCACGGGTCCGCAGAGGAGGTGGACGCGAGGCTGACCTGAGCCATGCTCCCGGGGCAGGTAGGGCGAGAGATGTGACGGACGGGGCCTGGGACAGACCCGGAGCGAGGCCTGCAGGGAGATGGCCGGCTAGACTGCCTAGACGATGCATCTCACGAGAGACTGCGGTATTGAATTGAATAAAGTATCCGAAAACTGGTCGAGAACAGCCCAAATGCGTACCCAGCTTGGAATCGTACGTCCGCCCATACGACGCCTGGAAATGAATTGGGTAAATTTGAAATAAATGGTTGCTATGAGGACCTTTGAAGGGGACGTGTGAGTCTTGCTGCTCATTGTAGAGGAGGAAGCCATACGCGCCGACGCGGTCAGCGGTGGTGGTGGTTCAGAAGGAAAGAGTAGCGATCACGCTTATGCACAGGTTACTTGGTTCCAGATTTCTACATTCTGCCTCAAAACGTCCTTTCGCGTCCTCGCAATCGAAACCAGCGCCGACGACTCGTGCGCGGCCGTTGTTGACGCCAGCCGCAAGATCTGGTCCAATGTCGTCGTCAAACAGCATGATTTGCATGAAGAGTACGGCGGCATACAGCCGCTCATCGCCTTGCGAGCGCACCAACGCAACATAGTACTGTTTCCGCATTCTATTTATTCTCGACGGATTCCTCACCTGTCACCAGCCAACCGCGGTCCGGAGAGCCCTCGTAGAGGCTGGCAACCTTGAAATGGCAGATATTGACGGTGTCGCGTTTACACGCGGCCCAGGTGACTTATTTCACGTCGCAACATGCGCATTTGTGTTCAATGATCCCAGGTTTACCGGGGTGTCTTGGTGTCGGGTGCAACGCGGCGAAAACGCTTGCCGCTGCAAGTGAGTTTCCAAACTATGCTCAAGTTTGTTGGGCGATTTTTCCAGGCCCGGGCTCAAATTTTTTCTGCTTTGCGTTCCGTCATCTTTCTCATAGTTTTCTAGCCAACAAGCCCCTCGTCGGCGTACACCACATGGTAGGCTCGACCACCTTTCTTTGGCCTCTGGCTGACGTCCCTAGCAAGCTCATGCCTTAACGGCCCTCCTCACCACCGACCCGCGCCTGAATTCCCATTCATGACGCTGTTGGTTTCCGGCGGACACACGATGGTCGTCCTTGCTACCTCTCTTCGCGATTTCCGCGTCATCGCGACGACCGTAGACCGCAGTGTTGGCAGCACGATCGACCGTGTCGCGGGCCTCCTGCAGATCAAGTGGAGTGACCTTGGCCCAGGTCCTGCCCTTGAGCAGTACTGCGCGGAACCCGTGGAAGACGACGGCCCTCGTCCCCAAACTCCCACCATCATGCCCGGTCAGCTTGCTTTCTCCTTCGCTGGACTCCACTCGTGGGTCGAGCGCTTCATCCATAGCGCAGGCGGTGTCGAAAATGTCCCCAAGCGGGCGCTTGCTCGTGCGTTCCAAGACGCGGCATTCGAGCACATTCAGTCAAAACTAGTGCTGGCGTTACGGTGGTGTGCTAACAACGGACATGACATCCGCCAGATCGTCGTTAGCGGCGGTGTTGCGAGCAATACGCTCCTCCGCCAACGGTAGGTTTCTTTACTACAAGATGGTATTAACATTGAGATTTTTGCCAGATTACAAAGTTACCCCTACGCCTCGCCCATGAGCTTTGTTTTTCCCGAACCGAGTTTGTGCACTGGTAATCTTGTGTCCATGCCACCTTTTCCTCCTTTGATCAATTCCTCAGATAACGCGGTGATGATTGCCTGGGCCTCAATGCATCGCTTCCTCGCAGAGGACCACGACGATTTTACGATCGGCCCGATCCCAAAGTGGAACATAGAGGATGTACAGAACCCGCCAGAAAGTAATGGGTGATCAGTTCTTGTAGCATACTCTGGTTACTAGTTATTTTGCCCCGAGCACCATCTTGTTCCACATAAATACTATCACGACGCACGAAAAAGAAAACGAATAAAAATCCTCCTCCTCCTCGTAAACTCGGACTCGTAATAATATTGCTTCGTCATGGTCATGTGATTGTGACAAGACGCGCTTTCCTCTTTCCACTGCCAGCCTGGCAGCATGCCTGCTATGCAATCTCTGAAGCGCAAATCTGACGACGGCCAAGATGCTAGTCGAAAACGTGCTGCGTTGGACCAGGAGGAGGAGTATTGGGTCGTCCAGTGGCGCAACTTTCAGTACAAGAAACACAAGACCTGGGATGGGGACGGCGTGCTCGAGGCCAGCGCGTCCAGAACTACCCTGTACGACTCGGAAGGAAACAAAATAGGGACCGGTAAAGGAGATCCGCCATATCAGGAAGGAAAGAATCTCTCGGTCGGGGGGAAAGACGTGGAGCTGGATCGGGCCATAACGCGTACCGAGTTTCTTTCCGGCGCGTGTTTCGGCTTCGGAGTCCCCGCGGCTCAGACCACCAGCCTCTCTGCGAGCAAACCGAGCGCGTTATCGAAGCAATTTGTGCCACTGAAAATCTCAACCCCGTCTCGTCCACCGCCTTCGACCACCACAGAGCGACGAGTTGTCCCACTACAACCCGTGGATCTTCTGTCCACCGCCAATAAGAACTCTTCAAAGAGACAGACTGC
Source organism: Panellus pusillus (assembly GCA_013387415.1). NCBI lineage: Eukaryota > Fungi > Basidiomycota > Agaricomycetes > Agaricales > Mycenaceae > Panellus > Panellus pusillus. The sequence goes on from QVIE01000025.1 coordinate 85,128, forward strand.
CACCATCAAAGTCGAGGACTCATATTGGACGGCCAACTGGTATGTTCGCAGACAAAGGAATCGACTGTCTCCGCTGAAGCTCATAGGCGTAAACCTAACCAATCAAAGAAGCACAAGACATGGGACGGAGACGCGTTTGTGTCGAAAGTTGGTGAAAAATTGACCATGATAAACGAGGAGGGTAAAATGTGCGTACTTAGATCCTGGGCCCTCGTGTGTCTACTGATACCATGCAGCATGGGCACAACTGCGTGGAAGGGAGACTCTCTTCATTCAGGCTACCACGTCTATATCGGAGGCAAAGAGGTGGAGCTCGACTGCGAAGTGGCGCTCGAAGACCTCCCCGCTGTTGCTGGTGGCCATGCGGATGACAAGGCGACCACCACTGTGATTCAGAACTCTGCAGATGGGGCCGCAGCCGCATCCGTGGGCAGCTCCGCGGTTGGCTCCAAGACGTTCGTACCTCCGACCTCATTCTATGGACCTCAAGCACCCAAGGCAAAGCCCAAGGGGCCGATGTGAGTCCCTCTTGTGCACGTTTCGTCGACAGTACCAAACCAGTGCCCGCAGACATGATCCTACAGCGGAAGGGGCCGTGGTAATGAAGTACCCAACAAAAGAGCATATTAAACGATTCAATAAGAAGTATGTTCCGTCAACCACCGCTTCCACCGACTTGTCATCTGTTCTAGGGATTTGCCCATCGTTGCTGTGGTCTTGGACCCCATTCTTGCTTCTCGAATGAGAGCTCACCAGATCGAAGGTCCGTATCCCTACCAATGACTAATACCGTCTAAGTTCTGGAGACTAGGAGTCAAATTCATGTATGAATGCGTGATGAGCTTGAGAAAGCACGAAGGACAAGGTTGCATTCTCGCAGATGAGATGTCAATGCAGTTCAAGTCCGCTGACGAGCCGCTGCTGACCTCGTTCGCCTATAGGGGTCTTGGAAAGACGCTTCAAACTGTCGGCTTGGTTTGGACTCTGCTCAGTGAGAATCGAACCCTCGCTTAGTGAACTGACTCAACGGAAAACATCAGAGCAAAACCCGTACGCGGGTGTCGGCCCAGTCGTCAATAAGGTTCTGATAGTTTGTCCTGTTTCTCTGGTCAACGTGAGTCTGTCTAGACTCGCAGAAATCGCAGCTAACGTACCTCCAGAATTGGAAAAGCGAATTTTATAAATGGCTCGGCCGCGACCGCCTGGGCATCGTTGTCTGCGACAAGGACAAGAACATCGTAAAGAATTTCCAGCATAAGTAAGCAAATATCCATCTTTTTTGGTCAATCAATGACCGGACGCCATCTTCCAGCAAGAATCAACATGTACTGATAATCGGTTACGAAAAACTCAGGACAGTCATGTAAGCTAACAGGGCTGGTTCTAAACCTCGCGATTGACTGGATGATGTCAGTGACCAGCTGGCGTTCTGCGTGTAGGTCGAATGAATGCCGTCTTCGTCTTTATTTATATACGCGCATACAGACCTCCAATCGGTTTGATTGTGTGCGATGAAGGTGGGCAGAATGGTTGATTAATTTTTTGGAACTCGCAGCGAATTGGGACTATAGGCCATCGGCTCAAATCTGCAAATAATAAAACCACGACCATGTTTGAAGCCTTGCGGACAACTCGAAGAATCATCCTCTCCGGCACCCCCATCCAGAATGACTTGGGCGAGTTCCACGCCATGGTAAATTTCCCTTCGACCACTTGACGGACTGTAATCTTGAACAGTTTTTTTTGCAATTTAGGCCGACTTTTGTAACCCTGGATTGCTTGGTATGCATACCTGTAGCGTAAACGAGGTGATACTGAGCCCTCCCAGAAAACTACGCCACTTTTCGCCGAGTTTACGAAGCTCCCATTCTCGCGAGTCGGGCTCCGGAAAGCTCTGCGAAGGAGCAGGAAGTGGGTGAGGCTCGGTTGACACAGGTAGATGTGTCCGGTGGACATGGAAAACGCAGTTCGTTACCTGACCCTGTGCATAGCTGCTTGACATCGCGAAAAGCTTCGTTCTCCGTCGGGAATCCACTATCATGCAGAACTATTTGCCCCCGAAACGTGGGACATTGACAAAACCTGCACTCCCGTCACTGACTGGCTTGTTCCATTACCAGATGAATATGTCGTGTTCATAACACCAACTCGCTTGCAGCTCTCGATGTTTACAAAGATACTCAACCCGGATAAACTCGACGACTTGATTCAAAGCTCCGCAGCCGAATCGCTTGCTCTGATAAACATACTCACCAAAGTTAGCAACAGTCCCATCCTGCTGAAAGCTACTGCGGACAGAGAGAAGGTCGCCGGGGCTAACGCTAGCAGCGCTATCAAACGCGCTGGCGTCGACGAGGCTCTGCAATTATTACCCGAGAATGCGCAAATTGAAGATATGTCTCTAAGTGGCGAGTATCTCTGACCTCCGTACCAAAAGCGAAACACCTCATCTTTCCATAATCAGGCAAGCTTACTGCCCTTTCCAAGCTTCTCAAAGTGATATATCAGGTTGGTGATCAAAAGCTTCCGAAACACCCTTATCTTGATCTACACCTCAGAACACCGACGAGAAATGCGTGCTTGTATCCCATTACACTTCGGCACTCAACATTCTGGAGGCGTATTGCAAGAAAAAGAATTATTCTTACTATCGTCTGGATGGGTAAGCTGTCTCTTGATCAAACCATCACACGATTAATCAGCGAATGTCCTAAGACAAACGCCAGCCGCTAAACGCCAAGAATATGTGAATGCATTCAATAAAAACAGCAGAAGAAATAGCTGCAAGTTCTTTGTTGTTCTTCCCGATTCCCATCGCTAAGGACCTTGTGCGCAGTCATCTTCCTCTTGAGCTCGAAAGCGGGTTGGCACTTCTTACTTCTGCCCTCGGCGGGCCAAGCTCATTTTGTTGCCAGGGGGTGTCGCATTAATCTCATTGGTGGATTACTTTTCATTGTCTCGTAACCTGCAGACTGACTGTGAAACTAGGTGCATCAAGACTGTGCCTGATAGACTCCGACTGGAATCCAGGTAAATGATCGAATGCTCTGGGCGTATCGCCTTCATCAACACGATCACAGTCACGATCTACAGTCAATGGCTAGATGCCATCGGTGAGTCGCGATATCAGTGGACTGTGCTTGAATTGACCATCTCACAGAGATGGACAAAAACGGCCCGTGTTCATCTACCGTTTCTGACTGCAGGAGCGATTGACGGTGTGGAACACCAGCTGCATTATCGAATCTAGATTGACGGCATCACTATAGAGAAAATTTACCAGAGACAGGTGACGAAGCTGGGCCTGAGCAATTGTATGTGATGCCGCTCAGTCGACGTCTGATAATCTTCCAACTGAAATACTACTTGGGCAGCGCTCATGGGAGATTCTGTAGGTTCTCAGATATATGCCCAATATCCGCTCAGCATTGCCTACTTCGTAGACTTCCAGCGGGTCGTCAAAGAGCGATTCTTTCAGCAGGAAAGATGTGTGGTCATTGCCTCCTGAATTTGGACATCCTGACAGACATTGGACCCAGCTTCGCGATATCTTCCGAATACATCCCGGCACGGCATGCAACACTCATGATCTCCTCGAATGTCCGTGCGATGGAACGACATCTTTCAACCCACAATCAGATTCATCGGATGTAGAAAGTGACTTGGGGAATAGTGACTCGGAGAAGAGGGGATTCGTCCACGCGTCACAAATACGACCGGAAGAGATGAACAAGATGGATAAAGCCGTTCGTTGCCCTGTGTCATCTCGAGACATACACTAACAGACGTCCAGTATCTGCAAAAGAAGCGAGCTGGGTTGGCCGCACTGGGGCAATGGAAACATATCAACTGTCTCTTGCCGACCGCCCGAAATGAAATCCAGGATCTCATCTTGCGTCAACTTGTGTTTGTGCCGGAACCGGAGAAAACAGCACCAACTCATACGCAATCCAAGTTATTGGCTGTCCTGGACGCGGCAGCGGCCGCTTTAACAGTGGCGGACATTCCAAGGGGATCCGTCTCCTTCCTGTTTGAGAAGAGCTCCACAGGCGGGTCGGAGGAAGGCTAAAAGTAGGACCCCATAGATCCAGTAAATAATAAAGGAGAAATGCTCACTAATTGCCGATCATGTCAAAACTCGAACCAAGGGAACATCTCGACATACACTGACCCAACTCGCTGGAAAGGAAGAAAAAAGCAAAGAAGAAATTTCAGATCTTCTCGCAACTGATGATTCGAGTACTATGGGAGGCAAATATGAAAATCGGATACGGAACAAGGACAAGTGAAATAGATGAGGGACCAGCGGGACCTCTGCGACCAGATGTGACAGAAAACCCCCCTGGACCACCAAGTGGTGAAACGTACTAAAGCTTGCTGAGATATAGATGAGGGACCAGCGGGAACCCTGGCAACAGACAATGTTCCAGGAACCCCCCTGGCCCACCAAGTGAAGCATGTTGAAGCCTCGGTTTGTTTTTGCTAAAACCGTCCGTAGACAGGCGCTCCGTCTATGACAGTCGCAATGACCTTGGTGTCCAATATGCGGTTGACAGGGACAGTCATAATGTCTTGAGACAGTATGGTGAAATCAGCCTTTTTGCCAGGTTCAAGAGACCCCAGACTAGATTCAGTGAAAGAGGCGTATGCCGGATCGATTGTCATTCCTGCTGGACGTTAACGATGATTACGAAGAGCTAGGGCGTACTCACCTCGCAAAGCTTCTTGACGGCTCAAACGCTCCTCCGGGAACCTATCGGAGTGTCAATTGGTCCAAAAACGCGAACAAGAGTTCTCACCATCCACCAGGACCATGAGGCGACTTTCCATCAAGAGAAAGACGCGTGATAGCGGCGTAGAATCCCGAGAGAGGGTTGGGCGATTCCACGGGAAAGTCGGACCCCAAAGCAATTCTTGCACCGCTATCAATTAAAGATCGAAATGCGTAAAGGTTCTTCACGCGTTCTGGGCCCTAATATTGTTTCTGATAAGAACAGGTGACGTTAACACGAAATGAGCCTACCAGTCGGTCCTGCGCGTACCACATGTCGCTGATCCTACGTGAAGGTGAGAACACTACAGATTAGAAGAAACAAGAAACAGTAACGGACGCGTGCGTTGGTTGGATGCTGGCAATGACTAGATACAGATGCTTAAGACATGATTGTCAATATATCCAAGGTACATACCACCAAGCTTGCCAAGCCGTATTCTGTCCGCTTCAGTTATGATTTGGGCATGCTCGAGACGAGGTCGTGAGGCACTGATGTTGATTCCCTTCAGAGAAGCCTCGAACACGTCAATGACCATGCCATTAGCACGATCACCTATGGCGTGCACGTTCTAGAAAACAGTTCAGGTGGTAAATGTAAGAAAAGAATAGCGGGACTGACCACCTGCCATCCATCTCGCAGGAAGAGGGGAATAAAATGGTGAAGGACTTCCGAGGTTATGCGCATCACTCCGTTCGTGGTTGGATTATCGGCATATGGCTCATACAGCTGAATGGCAAGTCAGTTCCGGCAATCATCTCGATTTTGTCACCGTACTGCAGCCCCGCCGGTTCTGAGCGCACCTATAAAAAGAGGGTAAATTCCCTCTGACCAGAGTTTCAGAATGATGGCTACCATCTGCAAAGATCTTGACGCTACGAGCATTGAATCGTCCGTTTGCAGCGCCTATGATAGGTTTGGTCTTGTTTCCCCAATACTCTCCGTTCTCGTCAAAATAAGACATTCCATAGATTCGGATCTGATAAGAGGTCAGTTGTAGCCCTGTGACGTAATGTAAACCGCACAGGTAGCTTGTTAGCTTCGGCTTGCCTGTGAAGTAAATCAGATCACAGGCCGAGGAGTATTCGAGTTATTACTTGATAAAAAAATCGAGGGACATGGGGTTCAAGCCTGCATCATGAACTGAAGTAAGCCCGAAGGATATCGCATCTTGAACAGCGACATTAAAACGCCTTGCGAGATCATCCTGGGTCAATTCTGGCTGGAAAATAAGATCTTGGGCGTTATCCAGAAACATGCCTGTGCATTCACAGGTCAATTCGGTCCCAGGCAATGGAAGCATCGTACCATTTGGATTACCAGAATCATCTCGGAAGATGATGCCCCCTTCTACGGTGCCTGCAACAGGACCGGAAAAACTCAATTCCATTGCTCTGTACGAGACCCATAGGCCATGGCAATCCTTGCTTTGTAGAACAATAGGCCGACCTCGCAAAACGGGCTCAGAGTCAAGATCCGCCTATGAAACACTTGGTGAAATGAGTGAACATGTATAAGGACAACACAGACGAACCGCCGTTGGCCATCTTTCTATGGGCCAAGCCGTGTGGTCCAACCTCCGCCCAATATGTAAGCGTCCGTATTGTTGAGAATGTCTGGGTTGGCGAGAACATAGTCTCTCACTCTTCCCACAGTTTCTAATTTCGGACGTAGGCTCAGAGCGCACGCATGAGTAGGTTCTCGACCTACCATGTATATCTCTAGTGCCTTCCAAGGCCAGTTGTCGACTGGCTCCGTACTCTAATAAATGACCGTGAGCGTCTAAGGCACAATATCAAGATACATCGTTGCTCGCGGTGCCTGGCACAAACCACTCAAGCCTGGGACAATGATCGATCCGGGTGGCGAGTAACGAATTTGTAGCTCTGAACTGGAATGTCTGAGGTGGTTCCAATGGAGTTGAACCTCGGCTGATGAATGAGATATAAATCAATACGAAAGGGGAAAGGATAAACCAAAGTCCCAGTTTTTAGAATGAAACCATCTTGAACCATGATACATTGTGTTTGAGAATTCTTCTCGTCGACCGTGTATAATTTGAGAGGCTCGCTGGAGCACAGGACGTAAGGCGCCAAATAGTCGAGGGGCGCGCGAGCGGCCCCGAAAGAAGAGAAATTTGAAGCGAAAAAAACGAGAGTTGAAACTCCTAGAGCACCAAGAAAAACGACCCATTTATTTGGAACTTTGAAAGGGGAGGTACTGGGCGTGGAAGGCGTGCCCGGAGAGGCTGTTTGACTCGGTCCTTGCCGTCCAGATTGGCCACGGAATTCCCGGCAGACACCGGGCGCTGTCGTAACGACATCGGGAGCTAGAACTGGGTGGGGTGTCAGAGAAGATGCTCGAGAGGGTTAAATACCAGCAGTGCTGTGTACAAGATCTAGATTTGCTTGGTCGCTTGGAGTTCTTCCACGATGGCCGAGCGCCTCTACCATGACATCCCGCATGGGCGCCTATCGCCGACGGGGGAAGACGTGGCGTTGCGATTTTTAGAATTTTTACGGATTTTTGAAACAATGGGCGCTTGTTGGGCGCCAATTCAACATCACGTTTACATCACCAAATCAATCGCGACGTGTCCATGTCAAGCGACGTAGCCCACCCTCCACATGCCAACAATTGCCCAATTTCTGCGCGAGAGCGCCCAAGCACTCACAGGCTCCATCAACTCTCATAGGATATTCCTCTACGCGGTCTTCTCCTTCTTCGCTGCTTCAGCTGCGATAATAAACGCACTCCGAAATTACAGCAACTTCTATTCCGTAGCCATTTTCCTTTCGAAAAGCAGCCGTAGCGTTCTTGTGAGCTCGGAATGACGTGTCTTCATCGAGAATTCATCGTTTCCTAGATTCTCGCCAATTTCGAGTTTCTGGTCGCGTTATTGGCGGCACATGTGGTCCAAAAACTATTCTTCGGTCCCCTGCGGCCCAGTGAAATTGAGGTTTGTTTCTTTGCCAGGGTTCTCGGTCTTCTGAGATATGCTTGTTCTCAGCGGCTATACGACCGTCTCTGGTTCTTCATCACGAGTCCCTTCTGGCATTCACAATATTCCGAGATGAATTCGACACTACTTTCGTCTTCATGTTTGGGTTCCTGCTATTCGTGAAATCGTTTCACTGGATCGCCTCCGACCGCATCGAATGGGTTTGTATTCACGGCTACAACTGCTACTCTTATTGATTCCGTGGACAAGATGGACCAAAGGCCGTATCCAGGACCCTCCCTCGTTTTCCATGTCCGAATGACGTCTCTTTTTTTCATCCTTTGGTTTACGGACCTGTTCCTTTTCACGATCGCTGTGGAGAGCACGATCAAAAACGGTATCAGCGGCATGGTGCTCTTCGCTAGTGAAGTAAGTGTTACATTCGTTCAAACACCGTTTCTTAACCAATAATAGTATTGTATCCTCATGGCAACCGTGACCAACACTGTTGCAAAATACCTCCTTTGCACGTATGAACTTCGTCGCGCCGGCCAAAGAGGTGGCGAGAATGCACCCCTTGGGAAAATAAGAGCATGTGGGTATTTTACATCGAACTGGTCACTGGTAAGCATTCTCATCGAAGATCTGAATCGCTTTTGAACTCACGTACCCAGATTTCATGAAGCTCACGACGTATCTCATCTTCTTCGCTATTATCATGACCTTCTATGGCATCCCGCTGAACATACTCAGAGATGTTTATATCACCGGCCGTTCTCTCATCACTCGCCTTCGTTCACTGCAGCGCTATCAGACCGCGACTCGCAATATGGACCAGCGTTACCCGAATGCAACGGAAGAGGAATTGGGTTCCATGAGCGATCACACGTGCATTATCTGTCGCGAGGAAATGATTCTGCCCCCCCGCGCGGAAAATCCTGCAGCACCCCTGCGAATGTCGACGTGCCAAATACCACACCTAAGAAATTGCCTTGTGGGCACATTTTCCACTTCAATTGTCTTCGTTCTTGGCTGGAGCGACAACAGAGTTGTCCTACATGGTGAATTTTCGGATTGCGATAAATTCTTGGTTCCTAGCTCATGTTCACTTTCTAGCCGTCGCAACGTTCTTGAAGCGACACCACCGCCCGTCGGTGCAGGGCCTCATCCTCCGGTCCCTGGAGCTGTCCCTCAAGCGGGAAACGAGAGAGCTCAGAATCCTGGCGCAGAAAATGCACCTGTAGGATTCATGGGACGCTTCTTCGCGCCTCCTGGTCAAGGGGGACCAGGCGCTCAACCTGCACAAGTTCAACTTCCTCAAAACGTCAATATCCCAAATGGCGCTGGTCAACCCGGAATTGTCATTGAATATCACATACAGTACCAGGTCCCTCGTCACACGGTACATCACCCGGCGCTCCAGCCGCCACCGCAGTTTCAAGGGATTCCAGGCCCAGCGGGCGTGTGGCAACCCTGGCCTCCGGTGGCGCAAGGGGGGCCAACGATCCACCGTTCGCCGATCCCGCTCCTGTTCCAATGGCTGACGAACAAAACGGTGAGGTTACTCCAACGCCTACCACAGATTCCCAGCCGTCTACGGCTCAGGCAGGGGCAACTCCTAGAGAAGCTGCCGCGTTAGCTGCTCTGCGCCGATTCAACAGTGGGCAACCTGCAAGTCCACCGACTATCCCTTCTGCACCACCTCCCGCCACTTCGACTGCCCCAGAAACTGCATCTAACTCTCGTTCGGAATCATCACCTGTCCCTCCGAACCGGCCACCGGATCTTCCTACACTAATTCCAGTGTACGATTACACAGCCTTGGGGACAAATCCGACTGTTCCTCCATTACAAACCCGCCCGTCATGCCCGGTACACGTCAACCAGCGCCTACACCCAGCACACAACCGGGATCCTTCAGAACCCGTGCCAACCTGCGCGGACCTCCATCTGATTCACGTCACGGACAACGCCCACCGTTATCGCAGCTGCCTCCGACGTTGACGGACGAGCAATTAGCGCTCATGGATTCTGTGACAAGAGAAGCAATCGATGAGCGGCTACGAGTGCTTGAAGGAGTATCCGGGGCGGTCTACCGGTGCATAGAAGATTTGATGAGGATGCGCAGTGCTCTACCGGTTTCAACACAACCGAACCAAACCCCATTCCTTCCACTAGTGCCGCCCCAACTGCCAGCACGTCTAGGCGCGAGCAGGAATCTGAACACGTAGCCACGGAAGCTGCAGCAGTCCCGATTCCCGACAGCCCCACTTTGGATGCTCCTCCTGAAGTTGAAGTTGAAGACAGATAGCGGGTCGAATGCAACGGAAATTAATTGTTCAAGCATTGAGAAGGATATCGAGTCTTTTTTTCACCACCACCGGATCTACTGTAGATTTGTCGACGACAGTGTAAAATTCCTTAAATATGATCCCAGGCTTTTGTCCGGATGGCAGTCGGTCGAGGATGGTTCGAAGATGACTGTCGACCTGTTCTTCGGACAGCGTGGCCGGAAGAAATTGAGATAACAATTTGACTTCAAGAAGCTCCTTCTCCGCCAGGTCAGGACGTGCGGCAGCGGTAAATTGAGCGGCGGACTCGGTCTGATGGAAATTGGTAAAATAAATTTCTCGTAAGTGTTCTGCTCACGCACTCTCCGTGCTGCAGCTTTTCGCAAAATAGAGACGACAGCTGACGACGACACCTTCTCGTCTTTTAACGCCTTGTCAGCAGCATACACCTGTAGAATTGAGCGCCAAGCGCGGGCGATATGAGACGAACTTGCATCTGCTAGAACTGCGCGCAACGTCGTGGACGCGAGGGTGTCTTTGCTCTTTGAAAAAATGTTACACACGAAGAAAGGTTGCGAACACGAAATTCGACACCTTCATTGCGGTCTTGACGGCTGCAGTGAGTTGCGCACGCACATCCAGGGGCTGGGAGGTGGCATACGAGCGATACAGCCGTGGAGGAAACAAACGGAGCATTGTCGGAATCAGTCGGATCACAAAATGACCTTTCCTCCCTCCGGAGAATACATACAGTCTATCCGGGCGTCGTCCAGAGCGCTCCGCCAGGCGAACAATGTGGTTATCACCACAGAAGCTATAAAATGCCTCCTCCTTTCCCCGGCGTTTACATCCTCCTTCAAACGAGTCTCTGCCTCCCATGGGCTGGCCATGCCACTGAATTTTTCTTCCGTGGGCGCCGAACTCAACCTTCTTAGGTTATCTATATTTGAATAGTTTCTCTTCCCTGGGCTGAACTCCGGCTTCTAAGCATACTCTCCCTTCTCAACTTTGGTTCTGGTTACCGTGCACCTCTGCATGCGGAGACAGGTCGTGGCGCGTGGGACTGCATGAGGTAGGCAGGTAACATCCTACTCGCCGTACGAATACTGCACAGCGAACAGAGCCTTTGTTTTTTCGCTATTCATCACATCCTCTCCGGAAGACGATCTCTTGTCTGCCCGAGGCATGCAGGGAATTTCCGAAGGCAAAGTGGCTGAATTGATGAGGGTTAACGTCCACGTTGAAAAACCCCATGAAACCCTTCAACATGTTACCATCGGAGAGCTGGGGGCCCTATGTACGATCTGGTGAAGTTGGTGACTCGGGTCTTGAACGAGACCGGGGAAATTCTGGTGAAGATGAACTTACTCTGGCCTCCAACCTATCAAACCTAATCTTTCTATAACTAAGACAGCTATGGGATACCCTGATCTTGGGTATTTTGTTCTTGAGGCGTTGAAGGATGGGCATAAAGCACGGTTGGATAAGGGCGATCATGCTGATGTCGAGCTCATACTCGAGCGGGTTCGTTCCGACAACTGTTCACCGCCTCCCCAAGGCTGATGGTTGCCTATGTAGCTAGTGCGCGCTTTCCCTGCTTTCCGGGATATGGCTATTGTTAATGGTCACAGTGCGACCCACTCTCTTTATCATCCCTCTTCGAGCTTATGTTTTTCTCTCAGGTATCTTTTGTTTCAAGAAGGCGTTGTTCCTGATCCATGCCATATCTATTCGGTTTGGCTCTGCTGAATCGCCGCCCTTTCCTGTGCCATCAACTCGTCGCATCCCTGTGTTTAGCGACAATGTGTTGCCGTCGTTGCTCATCCATCTCGGTGTGATTGATATCTCTGGATACATGTCGTCGCTCTTTCCGCATATCGGCTCGCACTTAACAGCTCTCCTTGCGACTGCCGAGCCCGGCCTTGCTGATCCCAAGAAACCACTGAGAGATGGACCAGCGCTCTCTCTCGACCAAGCGTATGTTCTGCGCGCAGCCGCAATCGATGCTTGCGAGTTGATCGTCGACGTTGCACACACGTTGCATGAGCCCTCTATGGAATGGTTGGCAGGCATAGAACGACCGGCCCTAGACATGTGGCTATGGGCTGTGGCTAAGGACAGGCCGGATTACCGGGAGCTGGAGAGATTCGTCCTGCGAGATACTGTGTTTTTCTGAGTAATTGTAACAAAGTGGCCACGTCTGCAAACTATCACTCTCTCTCTTGACCACCATCATCAATTCACGAAAATCCTTGAAATATCGTCTACACAACTGTACCTCCAGTGTACTGGCCTGTAACGCAAGGAGAATTGAGGTCTCACCCTCCGTAGCCTACATAGGGCGGTGAAAAGTCGAAGGAAGTGGGAATAACGCCTGAGCGCCAGGTGCACGTAACGGCTGTCAAGCAACCTTGGCTTCACTCGCACCACTCATTGTGCGCTCTGTGTGCCCACTTACACCTCCTTCGCTGCCTTCTCGTTCAGCGCTCGACGACGCTTGCCCCGAGGAGCGACTGCTTGCACTGAAAACTGACTCACAAGTCATAAGCCCGGGCCCGCCCGTATCGATGATCGATCCTATCGCTGAAATCAGCCGCTATCGCTGAAATCAGTACGCTACCGTAGGGATCTGCACGCGGAGGGCCGCCAACTCTTCAAACTGGTCTTGCTGTCGATGATGATTCAGACTAGTTCTCCAATGTACTTCCTCCCCTTCCTGTACACTGGATGACACTACGGCGGTGACACCAACATAATGACTAGTTTTTCTTTTTGCCACTTCCATTCTGCTTTAGATAGACGTTCGGCTAATGTTCGAATAGCTCGTCAAGTAGGATTGTTGGGGTCCAGGGCGAAAGCACGAGAAACTCGGGCGTGCTGGATAACTCTGGGACACAGTGTTCAGAGACTGGACCATGCTGTGTATAATATCACTAATCACTATCACAGATGATGGTATCGCTAGGCCCTGTAAGCTAATCGTCTGGGTAACGCTCGAAAGAGGAAGATCATGCCGCGTAAGCCTGACGGACTTATAAAGTCACCGTCCGTCGGCGGCCTTGTTTTCCTTCATCCATGGTCGACACTTTTTCCACGCCGCCCACCTCACCCTTGCCTCGGGACCCCAAATCGCGCCTTCTTTGTCGCGACGAACGAGTCGTCCAACATCTCTCCAACTCGGAGAATCTGCAAGTTCCGAATGGAATCCAGACATTGTTCTAGACAAGACCTCGCCCGTAACGAAGAAACCAGCAGTAATCACTGGTCGATCGCTCGGCCCTCCAGATATGCTTCGTGACAGTACAATCACTCCGACATCGTCTATCTCGACCGCCGCTGTTCCGGCATCCCATGCCCAGCGTCACCATGTTCACCACCAGCAACAACCGATGCACTCACCGTGTTCGTCCACTCGCACCTCGACAAAGGCGTTTCGCTTACTGACTGGCTTCGCACAAGACAGAATGGTCTCAACGAATCTCTTGGTTCTAACGGGAGCAGCTCCGTGTCCTCAGTCACCGGCTACAGCTTGTCGTCTTCGAGCTCGGGTACCAGCTCGGTCATCGACTCCCCAGATGAAGACGATTTCCCCAAGAGTCTGACTAAGCAGCTCGCTGAGACCGCTGTCGGTGTACGGGAGATGAGCAAGCAACTCGGTCAGTATCTGGCCACCGCCGATTACGGCTACCCAACTCATGCTCCGCAGGCCGCGCCGCGTGCGATCCAACATTCAAATGTGTTGATCATTACGAAAGCCAGAGACAATCGACTCATCCGGCTCACCCGGGAACTTGCTCTCTACTTGATGTTGAAGCCACGACAGGGACAAGATCGGGGGTTGGTTGTGTACGTCCTCTTTCGACTAAAGAAAACTTTTGCTCAAAATTCTCTAGCTATGTAGACAACCAATTGCGCAAATCGAAAAGATTCGATGCGGAGGGCATCGAGCGCGATCATCCAGATCTTTTTGTTCCTGTTCCTCGTCGACGGACGTCGAGCTCCACATCTCTTCCTCGATGCCTTCTTACAAGGATGAATTCACTAATATGAAAGAAACGGGACAGCTGCGGTACTGGACGAGCGACATGTGTAGCCAAAGCCCGCATCTCTTCGATTTCGTTGTAACGGTACGCAGCCAAACTCCGTGACGGGATCTTATACTCATCTATCTCAAGCTCGGTGGCGATGGCACAGTCCTTTTCACCTCGTGGCTTTTCCAGCGCATCGTCCCTCCCGTCCTTCCCTTTGCCTTGGGCTCTCTCGGATTCCTCACCAACTTCGACTTTGCAGACCACCAGCCGGTGATGGATTCTGCGCTCGACAATGGCATACGCGTTAACCTACGCATGCGCTTCACCTGCACGGTTTATCGTGCTATCGTGAATGAGGCAGGCAAGGGGCGTCAGGCTGTGAAGAAGGGTCAAACCGGGGAGATTATGATGAAGAATGTAGAACAGGGTGGGTGGGAGGCTCTTGAAGGAGGCTGGTCTGGGGGCCCTTTTCCAGAGGGTTCCAAGGCCGTTGCAAAGGACAAGGCGATTATGTGCTTCTCTACTCGACCTGTCGAGACATTCGAGGTTCTGAACGACCTCGTGGTTGACCGAGGACCGAGTCCATATGTCAGCCAGCTTGAATTGTTTGGTGCGTTTGATCCATACCGCGTTTTCTTTTTTGAAACTGATGTTCTTTGTAGGCGACGAGCACCATATGACGACTGTTCAAGCCGATGGCTTGACAGTCTCGACGCCCACCGGATCCACTGCTTACTCGGTGTGTTCACCGCCGGTTGCGCTAATAACATTCAAGTAACACATCTTTCAGTTGTCTGCCGGAGGCTCGCTCGTTCACCCAGAGATACCGGCCCTTCTTATTACCCCAATATGCCCTCACACACTCTCCTTCCGTCCCATGCTACTCCCGGATAGCATGGAACTTCGTATCTGCGTCCCTTTCAATTCGCGGAGCACTGCTTGGGCTTCTTTCGATGGCCGAGGCCGAGTTGAACTCAAACGCAAGTATATTTATGTGCCACTCGTTCGTTCGCGAGCTCATAGTGCCATGCAGAGGGTGACCATATCAAGGTTACTGCATCCAAGTTCCCCTTCCCCACGGTTTGTGCGGACAACCAGTCCACGGACTGGTTCCAGGCAATATCACGTACATTGAAATGGAACGAGCGGGAAAGGCAGAAATCCTTTGTTGTGGTCGAAGAAGACGGGTTTTCGAAGCCTAAGAAGAAGCGCCATGCTACGCAGGCCTCTGAAACGCGTACTGCGGAGGTTCCAGCGGCGGTGGAGGAGCTTATCGAGGACGACGAAGAGGATGAAGTAACCGAGGAAGAGGATGACAAGTTCGACATTGACGATTCTTCGCCGGAGGCCGCAGCCGCAGCCGCAGCCGCTGCCGTTGCTGCTGCAAATGAACAGACTGCACAAGAAGAAGCTCTGGGTCGGGAGAAAGCAGAAGAACTAGTCGCGGATGAGCGGCTGCACAAGCTCGCTGCTTCTGCCCTGAGGAAGGAACGCAGTCGTTCAGCGAAATCGCGTTCCCGCTCCCGCCACCGGCATCTTCCCCTCGTCATGTCGAATTTGCGGATCCGTCTGATGGACAATACGGGACTCGCGACCATATAAACGCTCCCCGATCCATGAGCGGGAAAAGTCGAATCCCGAAGGACAGGGATTTAGATGCTGACACGGTAAAAACGCCGACTGTTGCAAATGCCGCATACGGTACGGGTCGCGGGCACCATGGGCACGGCCACGGACATTCTCGCAATCGTTCCACGGAGAATGGCCTCCGAGCGTTTGCGGTGTGGGGACAGGACGAAAGCGACAGCAATACCAGTGACAGCGACACATAAAGCGCACCATAGAGACGTAGACACTGAAGTTTTTTTTACTGATCATTCGTGCGGAGTATCTGTTTACGTTTGTATTTTAATTAGTAATGGCCAACGCGGTAGCGTGACTTGCGCTTGTTTTCTTTCCACGTGTCACGAACCCTCACGGCCCGCATAACGACCCTCTCAGTGCTTCATGTCCCGCTCGAGGAAGTCTTTAGAGTCGCAGGGACTGTCCGTGTCGAGAATTAGCCGTTTACTTCGGCCATTGCGGACAAAGTGTATCGCCCTCGCCACAATGCCGCCGTGCCATTCCATTGCGACGTACAGCACTAAAGGCTGCCCGGCTCAATCCCACACTCTGGACATCCTTCCACCCCCAGATGGCATCCGATCTTGTCAACTCGACCGCACTTCAGCTTCTCTCGGGGCTGCTCTTTACGCGGTCCGAGACTGTTTTCGGGAGATCGTGCTGAAAACCATCCCCTCCGAGAGAACGACATCTCCAGGGAGAGTCCCTCGTCTGGCGGAGATGTGCTCGGTAATAATTGGTCAAGTTATGCAGGGCGAGGACTCAGAAGATCCAGAGGCGGAACAGCTGGCCGAGATGGAGGATCTTTATGAATTTATTCCGGTTGAATACCGAAGGTAGCTATTTCTTCACTTTGAGACCGTCGAGCACTTACCAAAGCATTACAGGGCTGCGCTATTGACGCATGCATTAGACATAATATTGCGTTGTCCACAACATTTCACACTGCTGAGCATTCTCCTCGACCTTTCGCTAGAACACGATCTACACTACGAGTCGTGCGTTCTTCTGCATCAGCTATTGGATTTCGCCACTCGACCCACCCCTGGTCCGGGCTTCGCCTTGGCTTTATGCCACCGTTCACATTCCGATTGCCTGGTCGACTTGTTTCAGAGATGGAGTCGAGCCAGTCGCCCGACGAGTGCTTTTATTCGCATCCTGGCGGAGGCACTGGGCAGATTCGGGCGACCAGACTTGTGGCGCTGCAAAGCGTTGGGAAACTTTGCTCGCCACCTGCACAACCAAGAAGCCGAGTCTCTCCTCGATCTGGCGGGTCAATTATTAGAGTCGTCAGCCGCCAAAGAGAGCGGATGCCACACCCTGGGTGGAGAAGAAATGGTTCTCATGGACCAGCTGAACACATGGATCAACTACCCTCCAATTCTCCCCCTTCAGTCACATCGCTGGTCACCGAGAATCGATTTCCTCGAACGGTGTCGTCGGGCTGGAATTCATAGAACCAGACACTCGCTAACCAATACCGTGGTTTGCTGGGCGACCCACTCCCTCTTCCTGGACACGACGAGTGACGAGACTCGGAAATGGATCTCCTGTCTCTTAAAAGAAGTATCACCCGCTGTTGAAACGTACGATCCCCTGGTCGGGGCGGTTTTCGCGATTGGGCGGAAACTTGAGGACAGCAGGGGCACCCTACAAAATTATTCTACGTGTCTGCGTGCGGAAAATCTGCTCTTTCTCGAGTCATCCATGTGGGCTTGTGCACTCCGCTTTATGGAAAGGTCCATGAACGCAGGGCATTGCAAGCAAGACATGGACCTCTACCGCGAAGAGTTGATAGAGTTGGTTGAGGATGCGGAGCGCCGATGCTTCGGGAGCGGCCGACAGGGCTGTCCTGAGGCGATTGGGGGTAGCTGGCAATGGGAGGAAATCCCTGGATGCTGGGTGCAATGCCAATCGCCCGCGAGGAAGAAGGCAAAATTCCACCACGCGCCTGGTGATTCAGAGATCCTGGCTCCTGCCAGCTCGTTTGAGACCTCTTTCAAGTCTTTGGTATCCAGTGCTCTTTCTAATCGAACTAGACTGCGGGGACGCAAAAGGGCGCTGTCTGCGATACACAATTTACCGTGTTCTGCGGGAAACGATGATGTATCTCCTTCGGACGATGCATTGGACTGCATATACTAGGGCTTTTCGTTTTGTAATGTCAACCGTATTCCTAGACATTCGGTGCCCCCGACGCGCGTAAAATCTGACATGGGGTAATTTGATTGTGGGAAGCTTGTCTGTCACTCACTCTTGTTCATGCCAAAAGACGAGAAGCCTCTCTCACTCAATGCAACGCTACGGGACCTTGCTCTTCTGCGCGCTTCTGGAATAGATGTTGCACCGCTCGCACCTACCTCGGCAGCACAAGTGCCGCCGGCAACTGACGTGGTCGAATCGACGG
Organism: Panellus pusillus; assembly: GCA_013387415.1. Classification (NCBI taxonomy): domain Eukaryota; kingdom Fungi; phylum Basidiomycota; class Agaricomycetes; order Agaricales; family Mycenaceae; genus Panellus; species Panellus pusillus. The sequence continues at coordinate 103,193 of QVIE01000025.1, forward strand.
TTGAGCAGTCCTACGAATTTGTGCGACAAGCGCGAACCGCGATCAAGATATATAATGGCGACGTCGACCTAGAGAAGGTTGGAGCTAGTGTCGAGGTCATCCGCACAAAGATCCAGGAGCTATCAGACGGGTTGCAGAGTTGAGTAAGTGACTCTCACTGCTGCAGTTGAACAATTTCATCTGCTAAATGTTAGACCAGAACATTCGCGTAACACGTCTCTGTGGAATCGAACGTATACACACGTCTCGTATCTTCCAGTCTCGATGGTTTCTGGGATTATGAAGAACCATCGCACGCCACGTCCCTAGTGGGCAATCATCGCGCATTCCTTCAACCAGCGGCAGTGCATCCCATTCATTGCTCATGACAACCGCGTCACCACAGTGTAGGGCTCACTAGGATCCCTCGCGTTTTCAATTCTCAGTTGTGCGTCATTTGAAGGTACTTAGCCGTAGTGCGTGGCCGCGTCCTTGATTTTTGGTCCCGATCGGCGGGGAGGACGCCGTATCCGGGTATGAAATTTGGTCCCATCTTTGGTACGATCTATCCAATGACATACACTGGCGTCGACACCCTTCCGGGCGACTGTTGACTGACGCCGATCTCGCTCGCGTGAATTAAATGGACTTCTTCCGGAGCGCGATTTATCCCCGGGAGTGTCCACATTCTCGCATTTCTTGTTTCTTCATCTCCATGGCCCCGACCTGCACATCGTTGTAAAGCATAGTTATTGATTTCACTGCTTCGTCTCTGATTCGCAAGAAGCTGCGAGCCTAAATAGTGCCTAAGTACATGAATTTACTTGTATTGTGCTCGATGAGATTCGCGTCAAGGGATTATGTTACGCGTAGCCGGGCAATCATAAAAAGGACCGAGACAAACAAAAAAGCAGGCTTGGTTATCACCGCCATGAGCTCTTCGCTCGTCCTGCGAGTGCTCTCCCCGGCTCTGGTTTGCCTTTGCACCCTATCCCTTCTCCCCGCCGCCCCTCCTCACCCTCCATCTCCCTCGGACATAACACGTGTTGTGGTGCCGTCTGTTATTCCGCGACGAACTCCGATATTATTGCTTCTCTCCCTCTCTGCTCTCACATACTTTGCCCATGGGCTTTTATTCGTTGTTTTCACTATCATACACAAAACTGGCCCCAGAATACTGGCATCGAGTACAGTGCGGTCTTGGGCCTGGTCGCCTTTGCTGGTCTCGCCGTTCTCGGTGCTTGGAAGGAGATTCGCGGCGTCAATGTCTGGTCTTTGAGGCGCATCAAGTTTGCGGTGGCCGTTTCGTCGGCCTTGGATCTCGCGCTTGTCGTTTTGACTGCAAAGACGCGAGGACGTGAGCATTAGTCCTTTGCAGCTGGTCGATCGAGAGCTTATTCTACTACAGTTACTCATTTATCCTGGGCATTCTATTCCCATCTATTCGAGTGTTGGCAGGTGTCATTCTTGTAGCAGTACTATCATCACCCAGGATTGTCTACAAACCCGTATCTCAAGATGCAGACGAGGAGCCCGCTGCAACCGATGCTTCCTTCCTCCTCCCTCCGCCTTCCACCGGTCTTTCGCCTGTGTCTGCTCTGCCGACCGATTCAACCAAGTATGGCACATTCCGAGCAACTCGTTCTGGATTGGTACAGTCGGTTCCGGCCACTCGAGGACCCAGTCCCGTGAGTGCCGACATCAAGGTACATTCACTCGTTTCTACTTTATCGGCTTCTGAATGTATTATAGGTGAACAACAAGCCAGAAATATCCTTGGACCCGTCATGGACTGAGATATGGCGACGGACCTCTCGTCTGATTCCTTACCTTTGGCCTGCCAAGAGCCGGTGGCTTCAGTTCCTTGTGGTCAGTGAAGCCGGTTTGCGTCAACGGCCGCTTATATAGCCATCTAGGCTCTATGCATTCTTGTCGTTCTCGTTGGTCGCGGGGTTAATGGCTACATGCCGTTCGTTCTTGGCAAAGTGATTCTCATTCTCGAAGGGGGCTCCAACCAGTCGGTCTGGTTCGCATTGCTCCTTTATGTCGTGTTGCGGTTTTTGCAAGGTAGCGGTGGCCTGGCTGCTCTCAGGGATGTAGGTTTTCTGGACACCCTCGATGCCATATTTTTAAAAGATATCCAGATTCTGTGGGCTCCCGTGATGCAATATTCCGATCGGGGTACTTGGTTTTCCTGGGTTGCTTCTCTCATTCAAAGTGTTGACCCCTCTACCAGAAATGTCGCAACTCGCGTTTGATCATTTGTTGAACCTTTCCTTCTCCTTCCACACGCATCGCAAAACCGGAGAAATACTCCGTGTTCTGGATCGCGGCGCCGCGATTAATCAAACTTTAGCCGTGAGTTTACCTCGCTACCTTCGATCGTGCTGAAACTGATGGCTCTTCCAAGACTATACTGTTCACTATTATTCCAACCTTCATTGATATTGGTAGGATCAGTTTTACGCGTCCATTGTTTTGAACGACAGCTCATGTGGCCTTATAGCTGTTGCCCTGGTGTTATTTTGGTCACAATTCGAGTTCCTTCTCGCACTTGTCGTCTTCTTCGTCATGGCAGCCTATGGTAAGCTGCATAGACTTGTATATTTCTTGCTTTAATATTTTTAGTCACCGCCACTGTCATCATCACCCGATGGCGCACCAAGATACGGAGGCAAATGAATGACCGCGATGTGGTGGGTATTATTCATCTTCAGTTCCAGCTTCAAAGCCGACCTGAAACCATCCAGGTGACTCGTGGTATCCATACCGACACTCTTCTCAATTACGAGACCGTCAAGTACTTCGGTGGCGAGGAGCACGAGGGGGAGAGATATAGACAGGCCATTGGTGAATATCAGGTCACTACTTTCGCTCTCCTCAATTCGCCTTATGCTCATCCCGGCACACAGGATTTGGAGTACAAAGTCATCTGTTTGTCGTTTCTTGGCCCTCACAATCTGCTTCTTACGCTTTGTCCAAGTCTCGCTCAACTTTTTGAACCTCGTTCAAAACTTCATCATCGTAGGTCATCTAACAGCAACCAAGCTTGGACGCTGACACCCAGTGCGTAGAGCTTTGGGCTGCTTGTTGGAACCATGATTGTTGCACTCCGCGTTACTAAGGGCTCTTCCTCACCTAGCGACTTTGTCATCTTCCTCACCCTTTTAGGGCAGGTGAGCTCGCCGCCTTGTAACGCTACACTAAGGTTGATCATTCTTCAGCTGTATGGGCCCCTCAATCAGCTGGGATTCATGTATCGCAGCATCAACCAGTCGCTGGTCGATACAGAGAAACTTCTGAAGCTGCTCAATGAACCAACGGAAATCAACGACCGAGAAGACGCTACGACATTGGTGGTCGACGATGGGGAAATCGAGTTTGGTAAGCAGTTCACTATAGCAATCCGCTTCGAATCCTGAACGTCGGTGTAGACAACGTCAGCTTCTCGTACGACAATCGCACCACGGCCATCAACGGTGTCTCCTTCAAAGTGCCTAAAGGCTCCTCTGTTGCTCTCGTGGGCGAGTCTGGGTCCGGCAAATCGACGATCCTCCGGTTGCTCTACAGGTTCTATGATCTTCCGGAGGGGGGAGGGCGGATATTGATAGATGGACAAGATATCCGGCAAGTCCGCTCTCTTTGATGACCAGGCAGGAAAATGAACGAATCAATCCAGTGATGTTACCCAGAAATCGCTCCGTGCAGCGATTGGTGTCGTCCCGCAGGACTGTGTGCTATTCAACTCGAGCATTAGTTACAACATCGGGTATATCTCCTGCATGTACCTAGGGCAAGCTTCTGATGACTGCTTCGCAGCTATGGCAAGTTTGGATCGTCCCCCGAGGACATCGAACAGGCTGCCAAGTCCGCCCAGATGCATGAACGGATCATAACATTCCCCAGTGGTGCGTGATATCTACTTGCCAATCAACGCACCGTCTCTCATACCATTCGAGCAGGCTATGAAACCACGGTTGGAGAGCGAGGCGTCCGTCTGAGTGGTGGAGAAAAGCAGAGAGTCGCCATTGCTCGGTATGAATTGGTGGTACATACATACAGCGAAAATGCTGACATCATTCTAGGACTCTTCTGAAAAATCCTCCCATACTTTTGTTGGATGAAGCAACTAGCGCTCTCGACACTTCAACAGAGAAGGACATCCAGAAGGCTCTCCAAAACCTTGTTGCTGGCCGGTCTTCCTTATCTATTGCACACCGCCTTTCGGTGAGTGGACTCTTGGGTTCTCATCCAGATTGTTGATCGCCGGGTTAGACTATTGCTTCGGCCGACTTGTTCGCCTTGTCTATATATCTTTGCGCTGCTGATCGCTAAGTTTTTTCACAGGATCTTGGTACTCAAAGACGGCCAGATCGTTGAACAGGGATCTCACACTGACTTGTTGGCTCGGGGCGGTGTTTTTGCCAGCATGTGGGCGGATCAAATCTCCACTTCTGGAGATGTACAGACATTGGCGGAGGCAAGCAGCCAGTTACCCGAGGCAGAAATCGTAGGCTACTCGACTCAGCTTGATCTTCCAGAGGAAAGTCAGGAAGTTGTTGCGGAATCGGCTGATCTGCTGGCTGCTGATAACGAGGGCACCAAGGACGAACCCGTTGTTGAGTCTGAAGTGTCGCCCGCCGCCAACCCCACATCGGAGCCTGAGGTAAAGAATGAAGAAGAAGCGACACCTCCAGTCCAGGTCGAGTCACCAGCCGAGATCGTTGCGTTCCCTCTTCTGAACCCGCCGTTGCCTTCCCGTCATCTCCCTTTGCCGCGGAGCCGGTGTCGTTCCCTGTCTCATCAGAGACAGAGGACGTGCCCACAGAGACGACAGTCGCGCAGAGTCCTGCTGTGACCTTTGATCCCGTTTGAAATCCCCGACGACGCCTTCGTCGGACGCGGATTCTGAACCGAAGAGGAAACGGATATCGTCTCAGAATTTCCAGCGGTTGGCGCGCAGAATTTCGATCACCACGCGGCGGCAGGGTTCGACGTCGTCCATTGCAGGCATTATTCCCGGGCTGAAGAGGGACAAGAGCCAGGCGACGTCTGGTGACGACAACAGTGTACGGGATTCGATTGACAGCCCCGCTGGCAGCATTTCGGGAGACAAGGACAAGGGGAAGAGCAAGAAAGATAAAAAGGATAAGAGAAAGAGTACGAGTGGAGCTAGCGCTACGACACCGAAAGGCTAGGATTGGGAAACCTTGCTGACCGTTACGATTTTTACGAACCTATGCACACTTAGTCTAGATTTCATGGCATTTCTTCCTAATTCGGATGACACAAACATGGACATACAAAGCAACTATATAAAATCAAATGTAGGAACGTCACGGGACGGGATCTCCTCTCACCCAACCACATCGTTCTTAGGTTCCGGTCTCGGTTTCGTTTCGGTCTCTGTAACAGGATCCCCGGTTCACTATTGTATTAAAGATATGTCGGCAAAGGTCTACGTTGGGTTCGTCTTGTGTTGGCTGCGGCCTCATCGACTCATCTCTTTTGTTAATACTTATGTGTACAGCAATTTGAGTTGGAACACGACAGATGATACCTTACGCAATGTCAGTGTGATCCTACAGTCTCCATCCAATGTCGTCGTCCGTATCTTTGTGTCCTTATCCATCGTAGGCTTTTTCCGAGTTTGGCCAAGTCCTTGATGTACGATATCCCCAAACATATTCGACCACTAATGAGAACTGGTTTCGCTCAGTCTATCGTTATGAGGGACCGCGACAGTGAGTATTGCGAATCGGGTTGCTTTCTGTGCTCAGTCTGCTATCTCAGCCGGTCGCTCCCGCGGCTTTGGATTCGTCACTTTCGGAACTTCTCAGGAAGCCGAGGCTGCCATTGCCAACCTCAACGAGCAGGATTTGGATGGTAGGCGCATCAAGGTCAACCTCGCTAACGCCAGGGGAGGGGGAGGTGGCGGAGGTAGGTGTTGTTGTCTGTTCCGGCGTTGGATGATCTGATCTCGAACGCACAGGATACTCTGGCGGAGGAGGCAACTATGGTACGTCACCTTCGATGCACATCCATGCGATCGCTTTCTGAGCGATGCATCTATAGGCGGCGGTGGAGGCTACTCCGGAGGTGGCGGCTATGGTGGTGAGAACTTTCAACTGACCTGGGTCAAATGCTCAGTTCGTCCTCAGGAGGAGGAGGCTACAATCAGGGCGGGTACAACCAAGGCGGCTACCAGGGTGGACAAGGTGGCTACCAGGGAGGCGGATATGGAGGCGGAGGCTACTGAGCAGACGGCGTCCTGAAGCAAGGTAAGAACGATGTTGATTGTCTGACCCGAGGTTTCTCATCTATTTCCAGTTGTTTCTTCCCTTCCCAAACCTCCTCCATTCCTTGTTTCTTTTTTTCGGCCCGCTCACATGCACACTGTCTTTTACTGCGCGTTCGTTCGTCATGTTGCCAACTCGAATTAAACCGACTTGTACCAATACTTGTGCTTCGTCCGTTTCATGATAGTGTTCAGATGTATTACTTGTGGCCTAAAATCTACCCGTTTGCGTATTATAAAATGACCTGACTATCGTCAGTATGGAAAGGTATCATATCAACCTGGGTATCAGCAACTCCATTTGACTCCACACACCCTGAGTCCATCGAATTCGACTGTACACAGTCAGGCAATCCCAACAGTTCCTGGTCAGCATCGGCGGACCCTTTATCCACGGTGGATGCGTAAGTCCTATGAATTATGGTTCTGTCTGAGAATCAAAAACTATGCGGGAGCCAAGCGGGGCTGCGCTCAAGTATCGTATGCATGACTCAATCGTTGAGATTGCTCAAGTGTCCTCAGGCATGATGTAGCGAAAACAGAGAAAACAGAGATCCTGGTCATCCCGGTGGTCCATGGTGCGGAATTCGGAGACGTCGGACTAGATTGGCGTAGAGGGACGGACCATGATCATCGTCGGTGGCGTTGGCTTCAAATACCTTCAAGTTCCATTTCATGGAGGATGCTGCGTACCGGAAAGTGGTATACTACCCTTGACGGTTTGCATCACCTACAGGAGCTGAAGCTTGCAGGAGGCCATGGACAATTTGGCTTTATGTGGGCGTCTATGGGTCCACGTGCCATCAAGAAAACAACTTGCCCGTGACTCTCCCTGCCTCTCGCGTTCATCCCATCCATCTCTCCCCTTCTTTTTTCCGCCCCCTTCTTCCACAATGAGTCCTAATCGGACCCCGACGTCCGCCGACCAACCTCGCCGCCCACCAAATGCCTGGATATTGTATCGCTCTGAAAAGAGCAAGATACTCCGACAGGAAAGAATTGCTCAAGGAGAAATGTCCAAGCGCATTTCCGCCATGTGGAAGGCCGAACCTCCGCACGTACGCGCCATCTTCGAGCGACTTGCAGAACAAGCAAAGGCGGAGCATCTGGCCAAGAACCCGGGGTACAAGTACCAGCCAAAGTCCAAGGATATCAAGGAACAGGAAAGGGAAGCTAGAATCAAGGAAAAGGAGCTCAAGAAAGAGCAACAGCGTCGTGAACACGCTAAAGCGCCCCCTCCTGCATCCACCCCTGCACCACAGCCCGCGTATCAGTACATGGCCGGCCCTTCCACTCACCCCTCGAACCATATCTCGTGCTAGAGGCACGAGCACAGCTCCATGGTTCTCAGGGACCTAGCCCCCCGATGTCGGCCTCCGCATCCCGACACGCAAGTGCTGAACTCGAATCTTCTTCCGTCACGCCTACAGTACAAGCGTCCTCATTCCGCAGACCCCTCCAGCGCCTGTGGATCCCCCGCGCCACCTCCGCCATCCTATCCGGTCTCTTTCGATGGCTCTCGGTTCCCCGAACCGGACGTTCTTCACCTTTCCACTTCGGGCGCATCTGAGTGGAAAGACTCTCAGAGCTCATTGAATTCTTCGCTCATTACAACCATTGACAATTGGTCGACTGGTCAAGAGGAGCAGGTTCTTGCCACACCCACTCATAATCGGCTCGTGCTGACGATTCTTCAAGGAGTTCCTGACATTCGATCTTCCTGGGCCACAACCAAACGATTGGATGACCCAAAGTTTCGACTTCGAGGCCTTCCTCTCTTCCACCGGTACCGGGTCCGTATTTGAACTTAACGACTTTGACCCCGCAAGCATCACGTCGCACCCGAAGGGTCAGCTTGAAGTTTCGTTGGGGGACATCACCATGCCTTTCGAGGAGCCCGTCCTTGATCTTGCCGACTTTGGCTTTAACTTCAGTCCAACTCACACCGACTTCGGGGGCGATCTTCTCGCACCTGGGGCTTCCATGGAACCGACCCCTCTACCGACCTCCCAGGACATCAGCGGCAACGCCCGGGAGCCCCTCGCTTTCGGAGAGCCCTCTGCAGTCGGTGCTGCGTCTCTGGGAGCGCTCGCAGGAGACTCTTCTTCGATCACCGCTGGGCCTTATGTCCCTCCTGCCGGGGCATCCAATGCTGCTTCGCGGCGCGTTGGGGAAGATGGAACCCCCACCTCACTCGCCCCAGAGCCCATCCAATGCTTCATGGGGCGTTCATGCCTGAAGAATTATCAACGAAAACGTAACGCCGCCTCGCATTTATTTTTCACCCTTGCTACCCGCACCATTCTTCGACCTTGCTACTGCAGACATGCTACCGCAACCCTTGTTCTCCGACACATTTAGACTCCAGCTACTTGCTTTCTTGCTTTCCATCTCGTACATCCTCGCTCCCTCATCATTGCTTTACAATCTGCTATCTGTCCTGATTTATTATTACGTTTTATTTTGCTATCCACGTCTGTACCACCATCAACTGCATCTCACCAATACATTCAACCCTGCAAACAACATTCTGTACCGTAGTGTACGTACTACGTGCTGTATTTCAATTTTCCAATGGAAACACGTGGAGAAAAGGGTGGTGGTCTGTTTGCTTGTGATGTGTTGATTTCCATTTCTGGTTTGTCACCCGGGACCCCAGGATGCAACCAAGTTTGGCTGATCTGAGCAGAAATGCGTCCGTCATTTCTACCAGCAGCACAGACTCCGACCAGGAACTCTCTCTGCCGCGTCCTCGACCTATGCGCACCTTCTCTGCCCCCCGTTCTCGCAGTCCCCAATCCCCGACCACAAGAGGGTCCTCCAAACCCCCTCCATCCTATTTGTCTCGCGAGCTTGGCTACACAGAGCCTTCCCCAACTCATTCTACAAATTCAAGACCCCCATTGGTATCTCCTGGCAGACCTTCGCTCCAAGACTTTCGATTCGGCTCAACCCTCGGGAAGGCTCATATTCCACTGTAAGGGAATGAACATGCCGCTCGGACTGAGACGGCCGTTGCTGATTCGTCGCTGCTTATATTCTCCAGGTCAAACTCGCGACGTCTCGTGTCGATGGAAAGCAGTATGCAGTTAAGGTCATCACGAAAAGCCATTTGATTCGAGCGCAGAAAACGCAGACGGCGGCTGCAGAACGTCAGGTCCTCATCAGACTACGCGGGCATCCTGGTATTGTCTCGCTGTACCACGCGTTCCAAGACGAGTGGAGTCTCTGTATGTGCTGCGGCTGAGGTCTGCCGTTTTGCAAACCCTCAAGTGTCGTTAGATTTCGTAATCGATCTAGCGGCCAATGGAGAGATGCAGTCCTTGATCTCTAGGCTGGGCTCTCTATCCACCAGATGCGCCCAGTATTACGCTGCGCAGATCGCGGATGCATTGGAATACATGCATTCCAAGGACGTGATTCATCGGTAAGATTATTCCGTTTGTGGTGGAGGACAAGCTGACTGTCACTACAGGGACCTGAAGCCCGAAAATATTCTTTTGGATGACGCCTTTCGAATAAAAATCACAGATTTTGGTACCGGTAAGGTCTTGGAGCGCGGTGGCAAGTTCTATCACTACGTTTCTTCCAAAGGTCTCACTGACCTTGGCACGAACACAGAACAACGTGCCACCACTTTTGTTGGTACAGCGCAGTATCAAGCTCCAGAGTTACTAGAGTTGAAAGAGACCACCAAAAGGTCTGTTCTTAGATCCCTAGAACTTTGCTGGAGCTGACCCGCACTGTAGCTCGGATTACTGGGCGTTTGGCTGCGTTGTGTACCAAATGATTGCTGGACGATTCGCCTTCAATGATAAGTCTGATTATCTCACTTGGCAAAAGGTCAAGAAAGTAGAGTACGACTTTCCTAGCGGTTTTGATGCCCAGGCTCAAGATCTGGTGCAAAAATTGCTCGTGAGTGATCTTGAGTCGTACAGTTTACATAGTCAATAATTTGTTCCTTTCTAAAGGTTCATGATCCTTTGGCGCGCTTGGGTGCGGGACCGCGAGGGGCCCCCAATGATCCGAGTGCATTGAAATCGCATCCGTTTTTTTCCCCCATCGTCTGGCCGTCCTTGTGGACAGATCCTGCTCCTCCAATCGAGCCTGGCCTTGTGAAGAAAGACCACCCTTTCGCGCAAGGTCATGACCAAAATTGGGAGGATGTCGGCGCTGTGTGGGATGAACTCGTGGGCAATGACAGCGATGAAATTGAATGGGCGTCTGACAGTGATCCTGACGGGCGCAGGAATGGCGTGCCATCCGCCACAGCGGCTGTGGGACCGGTGGATGAAAACCAATTGGCTGCATTTCCCTCGGTAGAAGAAAGTCGAGGAGACACCTCGTCCTCCTCTTCCCATGGGACTTCTGCTGGAGCTGAAGTCGATCGACTTGGTGATACTCTGGAGCACCTGAATTTCCGTTCTTCTGGTCGCGCTTCCCCCGACGGACCTGCCCATCGGGAGTCTCTCCGTCCAGAAACTGAACGAGGCCGAGACAGAGCTCCAACCCCGTTGCATCACAATGAATCTGGACCACTGAATTTGTTCGTCACTCCCTTTCCAACCAGCTCGCGCGGCCGCTTAGCTTCCCCCCTAGTGCGGCTGTTCTGGAACTCCTCGAGGATGAGATGATCATCTTTGACTCGCCCGTGGAAGCTCGTTCCTCTCGACGCCGTGCAAGCAGAATCCTGCTTCCATTAGCAGGTCCACCAGTCAAGTTCAAGCGACGGCACTTGGTCCTCACCAACTACCGTCTGTTCTGTCTCAAACCGGACCTCTCGATCAAGTCAGAACTAGGTCTGCGGCCGTCAGATAAGGGGAAGGATTTGCGGAATGTAGTAAGCTCGGTCGAGCTGCGAGGCGAGCAGGAATTCATAGTGCTGACGGTGAGTCTCGATCCCGGGTCAACTAGTCCGCAATAGTGATTTGTCCTCTCACAGGCCTCAAAAACTTTCGTATATGGTGTTCCACAACCTCTCTCGGCCAATATCTGGCACGAGAAGATCACTCATGCCCTCCAAGCCTAGTTTTGGGATACGCATATCATAGCTCATGTTTCTTTGGGTTCATTCACGCTGGGGACCTAACGCACTTATTTTCAATTATCGGGTTTTGGGACGTAGAATATCAGGACATTCGCTCGGCTCTTGTAACTGTCTTACTTCGGGTTTATTCGCCCTTGGGACTTGACGCACTTATTTTCAACTATTGGGTTTCTGCGCAGAAAATCAGGACATCCGCTTTATTATACGCTGGGCTCTTGTAACTGTCATACTTTTATACTTATGAAGGTATTCTGATTACGTGCACTTAGCCAGGAGGGAGCAAGTGCGCGTCGACGATCACGCTTTCTGCCACAATATCTTCATCCTCTCCCGTTGTAGCGATAGGTGTTCTCGGCATTGCCATGAGACCTGGAACGAAAATAAGTCAACTTGGAAATGGAATTCGTGAAATGAAGAGCAGGACCTGTGCGCGCGGCTTCAAGAATGCCGAAAGGCTTGACAAGGTTCAAGAACGCTTCCACCCGCGCAGTCTTGGCCGTCAACTCGATGATCACGGTGTGTTCACTAACGTCCACGATCTTCGCCCCAAATTGTTGGGCGAGGACATTCAACGAATGAAGGTGCTGGTGCTTGACACGGAGTGCTTCAGAGGGCGTCAGCGGAGCCTGTGGAGTTTCCGGTAGCTCCTCGGGATGAGCACTACGCTCGACGCTGGAGACGAGGTTCGCCTCCCGCTCCAACTTGGAAGTTGGCGGCGTCCGCCGGGGCTCATGTGAAGGCCCGCCCTTGAGCTGCTCCTCGAGATACTCGGGGCCTAGAATGGACACTTTAACGAGGAGGAGCTCTCGGGAAATCGTCCGGGTATTAGTGTAGTCGAGAACGACCCATACTGGTACCTAAATAATTCAGCAAACCTGGCTGAATACGCGGTCGAACTGCTCACCAGATCCTCCAGTTGTCTGCGGGCTTGTTCAACGACACCATCCTGGCCGCTAAGAACGATGCACATGCGACTCAAGTCGCGAATCTCCGTCTTGCAGACGACCAACGAATCAATATTGAACCCCCTGCCAGCGAGAATCCCAGAGACGCGAGAGAGAACTCCGGGCTCGTTTTGCACCAAGCAATTGAGGACATGTCTAGCGAATTCAAGAAAGTTTGGCCTGTTGCGAAACAGGAGACGCACTTTTTGAACGGCTGCAGACTTGGGGGTGGGGTATTGTACAGAATGTTGGTAACCGCCTCTTCTGCGGAGCGGGAACGCGGCAAGTCCATAGCGGGCAGCGGGGGAGGCCTGGTGCGATGAGCCTGCTTGTAATCGAGCGCAGACGTCGAGTCATCTATGGGCTTGGGCGGCTGAGGGGGTTTGGGGATCTTTTCATCGTTCCTTAGGCGCGTTGTCGACGTAAGGAAACGCGACGAAAGAGGCCTTGCAGCCACGCGAGCGCGCAAGGAGAACATGAACGCCAAACGTTCGAGTCACTGATCAGCTAGACTTCGCTTAAACCTTCCCCGCTGCATTCGATAATACTGTCCGAGCCAAATCTACATATTCAACCCCAACATCCCGCTCGTCTGCACTATCCTGGATCTTTTCCCAGTGTGAAATCCCGCCTTCAATCAAGGTCCATGCTTCCTCCTCCGAGTGCTCATCGACCCAGCGCACGTATTCTGCCTCCTGCCATCCATGTAGGCTATGAGGCAAAGGGACAGGTGAACGGACAAGTATATGATGAAGAACTATCAGTGGTGGTAACCCCGCTGTGTGTTTCGGTGAGGCCAGTTGCTTATTGTCGAGGAATAACAGCGGACTGTCAAAAGAGTCGGTCAGCTACTGCAACCGAGAAACACGAAGGACAAACCGCATCGCTCTGAGTATCAGATAATCATCTCCCACAGCTTCAAGACTACCTCCCCGCTTGCTCTGCGCATTCTCCACCAAGAATGCACTAAGCGCGAATTCGAGCTCGGTCATATCGCTCGTCAACTGTAGCTTGCCACTCTCGCCAAGAGGTTTCGCAATAGAAACGTGAAGAACAAACGTCCTTATCACAAACTTGACAATGGACATCACCCTATTCGTCGTCAAAGAAACGTGCAGAAATGGAATCTTCAGAACAAACCATTCTCGACCGGCTTCTCCGATATTAAACCTGCTCAATATCTCAGTCTTGATGAACGAAAGCTTGTCCACGAGATCTTTCATGTAAAAGCTCGCGCCGCTCAAGCCAGCCATCGGATCAGCAGACTTGTTCAGGTCGATGCGATGCAGCTTAGCGATAATTGCCCCGAGCTCTCGTCGAATAGCACCCATAAGAGGGTCGACCAGACGCTGGTAAACCTGCTGGACATTCTACAAGTCTCAAGTCAGCGGAGAACCAGCGAGGAGAGGAGAAACAGTTACTTGGATGTTCGACTGTATAACGTCGACCACACTTTCCGCATGTTCTTCGCCCAATTTTGCCAGGCGATACCAGCAGTGGTACAGACACGAAGCGAGCTGAGCATTGACAATCTGCTGTGGTGTAGCAGAGGGTCCCATCAACGTCACAGCCGCGCGATCTCTGCTAACCTGGTTCACACATTGAGCACCAGAAAAACAGCGCGCGAGATACCACCAACCAAACCATCTGCCCGCGATAATAACATATCCAAACTGGAGCCCACATTCCGAGCGACTGACCGAACCAACAATGGATCGAATCTCGCCGTGTCCAATTCGTTGGCCACCGTTCTCGCGATATTAACGCCCTCATTCATCCCCGGCGGACTTCGGGAGCCTCCAGAGAACGCTTGCGCCACAGCCTCATTGAGTTTATTTGAAGAACGCGAAACGTACAGAGATTCGAGGTTGGATAGAGCGCGCAAAATCAGAACAGTCTCTGGACTGAATATCGGGCGGTGAGATTGCAAGACGCCGATAAACGTAACACACACCTCTGATAAGTCTGGATATACACCGTGTCTGTATGCACAGCAATTTTGGCAAAGAATTGATGAAACAGACGGAGGAAGCGCGGGTATCCAGTACCGAGAGTTTGTTGCAAGAAAGTGGACCCTACAAAGTCTCAGGAAAGTCAAAACAGACGCTGTGTGGCGCACCTCTCGCTGACTCCCGAGTATGCTTCTCCAACGATTTCCCGAGGGACGTCCAAAACGTCGCACTTGGTTTATTTTCAAGAAGCTGAATAGCTGTCTTGAATAGGACTTGCAATTGTGCATGGATTCCCGACCTTCATAGCTTCGTCAAGAAATACCACCTGCGAATGGTATCCTTTTCATTTTGAGAACCTTTTTCCAGCGTATACACCTGTTGCGAACCATCAGTTCGTCGGCTGCCCATATGAAAGGGCGGCGTGGTTCTGGGTTTCGTCCAACACCGTACCTTGATACAACAATCCGCCATTTCTTCCACCATATTTTCCAACCGAGCCCAGAGCGCGGCTGTCCATTGCGGGGCAGTTAAATTGGTAGGTTCTGTTCTCACGCGTGATTTGTACGATGTGGGTGACGAAGGCTGATTTGGCGCTGGATCTGTTCGACTACTAGTCAATAAAACCATGTAGCGCAGATAGCCGCCGTGTTACCTTTGCCGGATGCATCTCTTGATATTCTTGAGAGATCGAATGCACTTCTGATGCGGTCTTCTACAGCTTGAGATAAATCCAGAATGAGACTCTGAACGAGTTCTGGAAGAACTCGCAGATTAAACGCCGTTTGAAGGGACGATGCCAATAACGATTGATTCTAGTCAGACGCCTTCAGATCAGAACCGGTCCGGTATACATTGAAAGAGACAGACCAGGGTGGTTAGTCCTGTCAAGACCATGTTTTCCATCTCACTCGTGACTTTAGTACGAGATTCTTCAATGAACGGGACGTGGGCGGCCACTGCATTGATTGAACGCAATGAAATCGCGGCACCGGTTTTTCGCAAGACGTCTATTTCTTCTGCATCCACCACGGCAGGTGGCGCAGGTCCATCCAGTAATGCGACTAGGAAGTTGATCAGGGATCGGGGAGCCAAATAACACGGAATGCACCTAGTTCCGCTATGCTAAGTGCGGCCTTGGCTATCGTCCTTTCCTTTTCGTCCTCGGGATCTTGCCCGAGGATATTGAGTTGGCTATCCAATGATCTTTTGGGCGTAGTCTCGGGTTGTCACTGTTGGCTTCCATTTCCGTCATCTGGTTTTGCAGCCGTCGGGCCAAAACGACGAAACGCGAGATTCGACGGAGAACGTCGCAGGCATGCTGTAGTTTCTGCAGACGCGAGACATTTGATTGCAGAGACTGGTACGGTTCGCGAATTTTTAGCCGGAGTCTACAAACGCGTCAGCGGCTGGGAGTGCATTGAATTTTGAGGCAACGTGCTTGTCCAAGGAAGCATCGAGGTCGGCAAGGCCCGAGCGTACGGAGGTCAGCGATCCAGCGAGGGAATTAGCGCTTGCTGCTTGGGCAAGAAGTTGCTCGTGATGAGTGTTGACCACGGACTTGATTTGCTTGGAGATGTCGTCGACTCCAAACGTGAGTTTGGATATCGCGACAGAGATGTCCTCCTTTGGCGACGCGGTTTCGCCGGCGTCTTTGGAAGCACGTCGCCTGCAGTGGGAGGATAGGGTTCACCGGCAAGGATGGCATTGGCGTATTCATTTGGGTCGAAATCTGGGGTTGCAAATTCGGAGGACAACATGTGGGCACAGCCACATGCGTCACGATAATAGCATCAAAGTTCGCGACTTTGCGTATAGCGATCCACAAATGGCTATTCCCACTACCAGACACCAGGCCTGGGCACACCTCAAGTATTCCTCTTCCTGCTCCTTCTCTTCTTGACGCTCACATCCTTCTTCCAGTATCAGTTTCCCCGCCTCCCGCTTTCCAGGCACAACCACAACCCAACTGGGGTGGCATGGACTACTATAATGCCATGCTGTCAACCCCAGACTCGTGGGGCCCGTTCTAAGTGTATTATATCCTCCCTTATCAAAGCAGATTCTGTATAATCGCGCATGGAATCGCGCCCGCCAGTATCTTCCTCGATCTTGGACCAAGATGAAATTGGCGTGGGTGTACACGAAGCTAAGCACTGGCACCGAAAAGCATATGGTGGCTTGGTCAGTTTCTCTTGCATCTATTCGTCCGCGAACTCTGACCCACCATTCCCAGGGCGAGTTGAGCCAGATGCTACCCACTGAGATCGGTCATGCCGCAGCGTATGAGGCCTACCGCACCTGGATCCACAACTCTTCCATATCCGAGCCGCTCAGCGGAGATGTCGAGAGGCAGCGAGAGGGCCTTACCGGTCTTGCCGTAGCAGAAGGTTGATGAATGACATCAGTCAGTATCCCAAAAGCTAATTAATTCCCCATCAGCGTCGCGTTTACTGCAATTCGCGAATCTTATGGACAGCTATGCTCGCACCGAGGCCTCCGAGGCTGCCGCAGCGACAGCATCCATCATCTTCTATCATGTCGGTTCATCCATTTTGGCCGTCTTCTTCCAGCTAATGTTAAGCAGACCCGAGCCAGACGAGAGGGCGATTATGGTCGAGGCCGCTCTCGCTCTCGAATCCGAGACGACGGCGAATATGGGCGCCTCAGTCGGCGCGGATCGTTCTCTGGTTCATACGATGACCCATACGCGTTGGATTCACGTGTGTCATCAAGCTTCGGGTTATCTAGGCCTCGCTCCTACTCTCGTCACCGTGGCCGCTCCGCCTCCCGCCACCCGCCAATGGTTCCGTACGAGGGATCCGCGATGGGCGGTGGGTCCGTGGTCTCTGCCTCCATGCCAATGCCAGTCCCCTCTGTCGACCCTAATAATGGAGGAGGTGCTTATGGTGCTTCGGCATACGGTACACCATCGTTTGGTGCTCCAATGCAGATCCAAGGGCAGGGCTCCTCATATAGTGCTCCGATGCAGATCCAAAGGCAGGGCTCCTCATATAGTGCCCCAATGCAAATCCCAGGACAGGGCTCATCGTACGGTGCTCCGATGCAAATCATGGGGCAGGGTCAGTCGTATACTGCTCCGATGCAAATCGCAGGGCAAGGCTCGTCATACGGCGCTGGGATGATGCCTTCCCTCAACCAACCTTATAATACCGCAACCATGGCTCGCCCGCGCAGCAATTCCATGTCGTACTCGTACGCACAGCCGCAGTACCCTCAGGTCCAATACGCCCAAGGCCAGGGCCAATACATGAACCCGTACACCACGGGTGCTTCGCAACAGCAGCCCACCATCATCCTGACCGGCGGGTCTGGCCATAGGAAGCACCGTCACGGTAAGAAACATCATAAGAGGTCAAAGAGCTCGAGCAGATACTGAACGTGAACCAAATAACATGACAATCTGTACTAATACATAGTCCTTGTACTTTGAACATGCTATCCACCATGTATGCCAAATGAATGAATGTATCTGCAGCTGCTTTCTACGACTCTCTGGGCCGAAACAAACGCCTCTGGAAGCGCCACCGTCCATGTGACGATCAGGTTGCAATGAATTGGAGGAACTGAAGCCGCTGATCATGACGCTTCTAGCAGCCTCCACTTCCCACAATTTAGAGTTCTTCCCTATGCGATATTGAATCCGGTGTGTGTGTCCTTGGAAAATGAACAGCGCGTATACTCTTTTTCGCGAGTTCAAAGTTCAACCATCGCGTCAGAAGCTGCAAGAGAAAATGATAGCACTCCACTTCCGCGCGCGTCGACTTGGCAAAGATCAAGATTGCCCACCCAAGTCCAAAGAACGCTTGTTTCAGAAAAACCGCTGTAAGCCGAACGAATTTATTACGCATTGCACAGAAACACTCTCAAACCAAAAAACATACACGAGTAGCGATGCACGGGGCAGGAAAGTCTACAAACGATAGCCAAAATAATAGATGTAAGTAAGTAAGAATACAGATTCCTACACGGCGGCCCCGCGGTGCACGTAGGCGCAGGACACGGGGGAGATACAACACAAAGAAAGAGTGTGCGATAGATAGCCGAGCCTTTTAGGGGGTATAGAAGAAATTGAAGCACTGTCAACGTTCACCGCATGATACGCTTCGGCGGCTCGACCATGCTGGCGTCGTCCGTCTTCTCGGAGCGCGCGTCTGTGTCGTCGGAGGGTCCGCGCACCTCGAGAGGCACCTCGTTGTTGTCCTCTACTTGCTCGATGGGGCGACCCATGAGCCTCAGACTACGGAGAAGGTCAGCGACGACAACGACGCAGGGAAGAGCCACCCACATCCAAGGCGGAATTATGCCGCCGGGGGGAATTGTCCACTCTTCCGACAGTTCGATGTTCGGCGGAACAATGCGGCCATCGGTCAAGCGACTAATAACCCAAGGGATGCCGTTAAGCAACAGGTAGGATATTATGCCTGCAATAACCCCGTATGCGATGCTACGATCAATGAGCAACTGCAGCCGACGTAGTGTCAAAGAAACCTCACTTGTATGAAAGGGGAATGACAATGATGGTCAGGAAGGCGGGGACGGCGTCCCCGATGTAGTCCCAGTTAACATCGCGAACGCTGTTCGCAACTTAAAAACGTTCATGGGAAAAATAGAAAAACAACGTACTTGCGAATCATGAGCGAGCCCACGATGATCAGAGCACCGCCCGTCGCCCACGATGGAATGGAAGCAAAGATGGGGGCGAAGAAGACCGAAACGAAGAAGCACAGACCAGTGACCATGGCCGTGATCCCAGTCTTGCCGCCCTCTGAAGAGCGGGTTCATCAGCGACGGTGGGAGGGAACGAATGATATAGACATACCACTGATACCGGTCGCACTCTCGATAAAGGCTGTTACGGGACTGGTACCCATTAAAGCACCCATGCTGATGCTGAACGCATCAACACAATACGCAATGGTCGAATTTTCGAAATCCAGAGTAACAGGATCCCGCAACCCCGCAAATTTCGCCATCGAGTAAAGCGTACCGGTGGTATCTATGGCGATATTAGCATCATATTGGATGCATGAAACAAGACGCATAACATACCGAGGATATCGACGTACAGGAAGGTGATAAGAGCATACCACACCTTGCCTTTCCTGAAGCGGAGAGGTTAGCGAAGGTCACAGCGAACGACCTTTACTTGCCCATATTGGTACTAAAATGTACTGCAATCAGAAACATAGAGATACAGAGCACAGAGTCCAACTCACGTCGATTACATTCCCAACCTTCTCGAGCCTATGGAACGTAACAACTTTTTTGAAAAATTCGAAAAGAGCGTCGCCCGCATCCGTGTGGGGGAAATAGGTGACCGCCGTTGGGCGCGGCCAAGAAACGATGGAAGTGAGGAAGATACCAATTAAAATGGCGCCCCGGACGCGATAAAGCATAAGAAGGACGGTCAGGAACCTACAAAGTATGATTATACACAGCCTCAAGTCGATGCAAACACGCACCCTCCGAGGAAGATACCAAGCCACATGGTGGGACTTCGCAGCACGCCGTGAGAGCAATAGCCCGGTAAATCTTCGATCATGTCTTGAGCAAGACAACCTCCCAGGCCGACATAATTTGTGGTATCGCCGCCAATGACACCGAGACCGCCATTAGCTATTCCACAGTTAGGGTGCAAAAATAGACCAGAAACGTGCAGGCTTACATAGGCCGATAAATCTAGAGTCGCATGTGAGCTCCAAATCCTTGATGCAACACATGAGACGTAACGTATAGTACTCACGCAATGAAGAGACCGATACCAGCGCCCACAGCAAGAACGAGAGACTGGGGCATAATACGGACGAGCCACTGGCGAAGCCCAAGGATAGAAAGAATGAAGAAGATCCATCTGAGGTGATATGAGCGCCTTGGTTGAATCAACATTCAGGGGAAAGTGTTGCGAACCCTTCAAGGAAAACGGCACTCAAAGCCTCTCGATAAGAAATGATGCCTTGGCCGTGCAGGCCGACGATAGAATATGCAAACTAAAATAACGGTGAGAAGTAGCGAATATGAAAATCAGAAACGGACCCACATAGGCGTTGAGGCCGAGGCCTGGTGCCATGCCCACGGGCAGGTTGGCAAGGAGTCCCATGAGAAAGGAAGAGAGGGCAGAGATAGCGGCCGTAGTGGTTATGAGGTCGTTGCGAACATCGTTGACGCAAGCGTCGTAGACCGCATTAGTACCAGTTGGACAAAAGTCGTCCGTTGGGCATTCGCAAGTGCCGCCGGTGTCTGAAACAATCTGGGCATTGACGGAGATCTGAGACGTATGTGAGACGCGTATAGAGCCGTAAAAAGTACGCTCACGATGTACGCCATCTACAGACTGCGTAAGCTACTGCCATTTAATGGATAGACAGAAGGTGAACTCACCGCCTGCGACAAGTTAAATCACCAGAACAGGTCAGTAGAAGCGAACTGAAGACTTACAGCCTGAACAAACGTTAGGACTGGGCGCAGAGACAAGTACCAGACTCACCCATGTTGTGATACCGGCACGAATTTCGGTCGTGAATCTAGCAGAGAGTAAGAGGGGGAAGGGTATTGCGGCGGGTGTCCTACCTGGAGCCGATTCGTTCTTTGGGATGACCGCTGCCCTCCAGGCGAAACCAGCGACCGACGATGGAGTCGGCGACGTGGGCGTTGAGTAAGTCGAACGCGCGCATGTCGACCAAGGGCGAAAAGAGAAGCAAGTAAGGAAGGAGACGCTGAGAAGCCGCTTATCTCTTTAGCGTGAAATCAGAGACGGCGTGATCCGCCACAATTTCCATTTCCGTGCCTACAGATGTACATGAAATTTAGCCCGCCGATCGAATCACTATGGAATCCCGCAATGTTTATGCGTAGCAGAGAACTTGATACGACTGCTTGGAGGCGTGAACAGCGCTCGATATTCAGGCACACAGAATATTACCTTCACGTTCTTCTCCGTGGAATCGTAGGGAATGTAAGCCCCTGGCAACCAATAATGTCAAACATTCTCCGAGTATGGATCTGTACCAACCATCCAGTTTCTCGCTGGCCTTTCTGGGTGCACCGCGCCGTTGTAAGGTGCCTTCGCGATGTACAGAGGAGTGCCATCTGGCTCTCTCCCCCCTCCACCGGCCGGTACTGCAGCTGGGAGACATCCAGCTTCCCGTTGCAGTCCACCCAACGGAGACCGTTCATGTCTCCTAAGAGGATCTCATACGTACCGAGGTGGATCTCTTCGTGCTTGTAACCGATGACCCCTCCTTCTTGAAAGCATCGGACGCCTTGCCGACCTCTACGAGCCCCGTCATGTAATTCATGCAAAACAAAATTACTCACGGATTCCGCCCTGGCCGGAAATAAATCAGCGCGCAGTGGCACAGAAGAGGACAGACGAACATCATAGAACGCTCTGCAGATGTACAAATCCCACGATTTCTCGTGCCCAACTGATATCGCGCCCGGAGGAATCTGCTTGGAATTTGGCTCTTTGACTAGGATCCACGTCGCCGGGGAGCGTGGCCCCGTTTGGTAGAACTGCGCTGTGCGAGCCTCGGCGTCATGGACCCAGTTCTGTAAAGCCCACGTCTGGGCCTTTTTTCTGCAACAGCTATTCAGTCTCCAGCGATGGAAAGAAGCAACATCCGCACCTCTTCTTCGCTCTTCTCGTGCTCCTTGTATGCAGCGTATCCACCTGCAAGCAGTGCTGCGCCGGCCAGTAGACCGCCGCCGATCTGGGAATCGTATACGTTCAGCAACTGGCGCGCAGTTTGTGGGGATAAGGCGACCTCAAGCTCCTTCTTCCGATGGTCATCTAGGTCGTACCAATGCTTCTTACGCTCCTCGTGGTGTACCTCGACCGACTGGTCCACGGATCCTTGAACATCGTGGTGCTGCTTCTCGTGATGCTGCTCCTGGACATGATCTTGGTCGGTGAGCCTTCCCCACAACGCAGGAGTCACAGCCGGAGTCCAATCAGCCTGGGGAGATCAAGTGAACTGAATTTCAGCTGGAAAGATGGAGGTGCCTGGGACGTGTGGGGTTGGATGATTTTGTACTTGTGGCCTTCGTATTCGACTACTGAGCCCAAATTGTACTGTGTACCGGGTTCCCAATACTGCGACATGTTTAGTAGAAGAGATGTGCGTCTAAATCGATTACAGATTTGCAGCGGCCGTAAGTGCCATCACATAATCTCCACTTGCCTTCGAACACCATGTCTGGAGCAGCCACCTCTGCCGGCGTCTCCAAGCTGAGCGCCTTCATGAACCATCCCGCAGGCAATTCTGCCTTTATTTTCATCCCAAGTCCCTGACTTTGCGTGCAGGTCCCAAAACCGTTTTTTTCTGGGCACCGATGATGAAATGGTGTCTCGTCGGCGCCGGACTCAAGGACCTCACTCGACCTGCAGATAAACTCAGTGTTCCTCAAAATATTGGTGCGTCGAAGTCCAAGCTTCGAGGTGTCCCTACTCACCATTCGTCGTATTGTTCAGCCCTCACCGCAACGGGCTTCATCTGGGTCCGCTACTCCTTGGTTATCACGCCCGTCAACTATTCCCTTGCAGCGGTATATATGGACGTTTGATTCCGTGGGGAACAAAGCTCTGATGCCCATCCAGGTGAATTTCTTCGTGGGCCTCTCTGGAATCACGCAACTGGCACGGATAGCAAAGTAAGAATCTTGCTGTCAACTTTCAGACCTCCCTTTCTCAAAAACCCGCGTTGACAGCTACCGTTACAATAATCCTCAAACCGCAGTTGCAAAGACCGCGTAAAGATACATCTAATTGATACACTATGTACATAACCGCCTAATTATCTCGTCTTGGTTTTCGCCTTCTGCTTCTGTCGACCAGAATCAGAGTCCTTTTGCTTGCCTAGAAAACCCTTCGCTGCCTCCCACCAATCATTTTCCCTGAGCACTTTGCTGGCAGAGTGCATGAGATTGTCGAAAACATCCCGAACGTCCCCGTCGTCCGCATTCTCCTGCTGTAGTTGCCATTCGTGATGTTGATCGAAAGAATCCCAGGGTCTAGGTCGCGTCGTCTTGGACCTGGACGTACTGGACTTGGTCGTTCGCGACCTTGTCCGCGGTCCGCCTGCAGCGTTTCTCCCCTCGCCATTCAGCATGTTTAATACAAGCCCTCCAACAGTGGCCACCAGACCACGGCCAGCGAGGGCGTTACCCTCCTGCTGCTGGAACAGCATCCAGTTGGCGAGGGCGACTATTCCGCCGACGAGTGTACCCCACTTGATGAACCAGAACGACATGCGGAACATCCATGTGGTGGTGCGGTAGAGGGAGACGATCGCGAGATAGGATGTCAGAAGGGCGATGAGCGGGGGCAAGATCACGGTGGCGTCCCATTGCAGCGGA
Source organism: Panellus pusillus (assembly GCA_013387415.1). NCBI lineage: Eukaryota > Fungi > Basidiomycota > Agaricomycetes > Agaricales > Mycenaceae > Panellus > Panellus pusillus. The sequence goes on from QVIE01000025.1 coordinate 126,788, forward strand.
TGGGTGGATAGTAAAGAAAGAAAAAGAGCATAGACGGCGGTGGCGAGGGCGAGCACGTGGGACAGGAGGGAGATGCAGAAGGAGTATACGGGCTCTGGGAGGTTGTCCGAGAGATATGCGAGCACGGGGTCGAGGAACGCAGGCAACGGGACGTCTGCCGGCGTGACGGCGGCCATCGTCGGTGCGCGGAGCAAAGATGCTTATGCTACAAGGCTTACGTGACCCGCACACTTGAAATTCGGCGGCGTTGGTTGTTGTTTGTTTACTTCCTTCCTGTCCGCAACCACCACAATCTCCTCAAAACGTCCCTGTCCGGCCCCATTCATCTCGCCTCACCTTTCCCCCATGACTGGTATGAAGAGAAAATTCGCCTCGGACTCGGACGACATTTTGCTCGATGGCCCAAATGTAGATATCTTAACAACCCATTTCGGGCAATGCTGATCGCAACCCAGAACGCAAAGCAACTAAAACTCATCCCCTTCCCCAACTACGAGCCTGACCAGGATTCTTGCATGTCTGAGGCCGAACCTCTCGCTCATCACACTCGTTTCCCCTCAAACGCATCCTCTGCTTCTGATTCATCGTCTAGCGCGTCGCGTAAGAGCATTTACGCGTCAAAATTCATGATCTCATTGCGTTTTAGCAGCGTATCCGACCTTCAATCTGTACCCTCTCCCTTTCTTCTCCTCCGACGGCAAGGTCAACACTAACTCTCACGCTTTTGCTCACTACTCTGTCCAACAACCTCCGTCTCCTGTCGGTCTGCTTCAGCCATCAAGTGCATTCGTTCACCACGGGTAGGTTTTGTTGGCGATTGCTATGACTTTTGCTCAGTGTGCATTTACGCGTTTCGCTCATGCTACCTTCTTGCCTTAGCTCCGGCTGCTCTCAAATCCCCAAACTCAAAGTGGCGTGCGCGGCAGGACTGCACGGCCAGCGCACCATGTGGTCCTTTTGCGAACAGTGCGGAGCCATCGACATGGTTGAATGCTCCTAGGCCACCCACTCCTCCGCCCTCATCGTCATATCGCTCTGCTTTTCTTATTCCATCGCTTATTCTCTATTGTTTATCTCTTTTGGCGACACCTCTTCCGGCATTTCCACCTCAAAAAAGTGTATATATGGTCTCTCTCCGTCTCTTGTGTCGCACTGGCACCCAAGCATTGCTGTCGTACCTACCATCATGTACATAACTGGTCGTGTAAATTAAAATATATCTGCTGTCCAAAGTGATTGCATGTGTACGTGTGTTAGGAGGCCAAATAGCATCTAGATCTCTAATGACCACTTCACTGCTACAGTACGAGGCTCCTTGTAAGGCTCACGAGTTCTATGCGTCCGGGCCCAGTAATGATTCACCAAAGGGCCTGTCCAGAGTCTAGACTGGTGCAAGACGTCTGCCCCGGGCCAGCAACTGCGCCCACGATCCGCGTTTCGCTTAGGAATTGCTTCCTTCACCGAGAATTACCAGAATCGCATCGCGGTCGTTGGGCTTCAAGACGAACGCGTTCTTGTGGAGGACGATTACACCGATTACCCAGATTTCGTGACTCTTTGTGAAGCTCACCACGGCTATCCCGCGACGAGCCTGCAATGGCAACCCGCATCTGCCGCCACACATCCTTGGTCTCAGAAATCAGCATCAACAGAACTGCTTGCTACGACCGGCGATGCACTGCGGGTCTGGGAGTATTCTGGCGATGCGGCTCCGCAGTCCTCCAACTATGTCGGTCGACAATCAACGACGGGGTCACATAATCTGGTGCTCAAGACAGCACTATCTGGAGTGCGTTCCTTTGTCCGACCCATCTACCTGTCTGATCGTTTCCTTGTAGCAATCCAAAGTTCAGAGCCAATCCACCGGCGCTCCGTTGACCAACTTTTCGTGGAACGAGAAGGCTCCGAGCTTAATCGTTACCTCTTCCATTGATACGACATGCACTGTCTGGAACATCGACACCGCGTCGGCAATCACCCAACTTATCGCCCACGACCGCGAAGTGTACGATGTAGCCTGGTTGCCTGGATCCACAGACATATTCGTCTCAGTAGGAGCGGACGGGAGCTTACGAGCCTTCGATTTGCGCAGTCTTGAGCACTCCACCATTCTGTATGAAACCCCTGCACCGAAGAACATTCCGCCTCCTTCTGCGTCCCCTTCTGCGTCCGCTCGACCACCGACGTCTCCTCTGCTTCGAATAGCATTCAACCCCTCCGATTCAAATTATATGTCCACATTCCACATGGACGGGTCAGACATACAGATCCTGGACATGCGGAGTCCGGGATCTCCAGTCATGGAACTGCGCGGGCATCATGCGTCTATAAATGCTTTGGGCTGGGGTTCAGCAGAGCACCCCCTTCTCGCAACAGCAGGTCCGTGGTTTTTTCTCGGTTTCATGCATGGTTTAATTTTTCTCTTCTTCTGGAAAAGCCGACGACTGTCAACTGCTATTATGGGATCTTGCGAGCTACACACAGGCGGCGGCTTCACCGCGGAGCGCGGGATCGCGTCTGAACTCACCTCGGCCTGATGTGAAAAAACGGGTAGTGACTGAACCTGTTATGGCGTACACCGCGCCTAGTCAAATCACTAATCTTGCGTGGTCGCCGCCCATCCAGGGGCTGACGATGAATACGGGGCATTCGACGGTGACGGGCGAGTGGGTGGCCATTGCCTGCGGTAAATCGATTCGTACCTTGAAAGTGTAACGTAACGTACATGACACATGTAACGGTTCCTTATCTGAGGACTTGGCGGCGCGGAAACTTGCGGTATCCGACAGGAAGCATATGGTCCGCCGGTCGGACTATCAGCGTCTACTTAAAGGCGCAAAACGGCGTAGCTTGGCGAAGTGCCCTCACCCGCCTCTCCACACCCAACCTTGTAGAGAAAGATAATGGCTTCACCCGAGGATTACGCCGCCGCGGCCCACGTCCCTTCCCAGGAGCCCGTGCAACGTAAAGGGTCAAGGCACTCCAGTGCATCCTACAACGAAAAAGATGGTCATCACGTCGACGCTGCAGTGATGCTGGAAAAGGAGCTGGAAAAGGACGAGGAGGAAGTCGAGGCAGACCGCGAGGCTCGCCGCAACCTCTATCGCAAGGTCTGCAACCAGCGATCGTGTGCACTAAAAAAATTGATCACCGCCAATACAGTTCCGCCCTTTTATCTTGGGCGGTCTGGCTCTTCTTATCCTCGGTTGGTGGATCAGCGCTACGGTGCTCAAGGCGACTCGGCATAGATGGATCGTTCAAACCCTCTGGGCCTGGTTCTTTATCTTGTATGACGTCCTTCGAAGGAATCTGCGAGCTGGGCTAACTTCTGTGAAAGGGTCATCGCGTTCAGATTTATTCCTACCTCGATAGTCTCCAAACCGGTCTCTGCCATCTGGATGCCGTTGGTCCAGGAGCCGTGGTACAGGCTCTCCTACCCGATTCGACTCTCTGTCGGCGTATTGTGCCTCTTGGGCATAGTGTTTGGTTCGGCCTTCGGTTTCCGCTCGAGGGGGTATGTACCTGGCCCATATTTCCCCGCGCGGCTACTTATTGCAGTGACTTCAGAATACGAAATACGGTGATCGTGCAATCTCTGTCGTTGGCCTTCTCCTCTTCCAAACTGCTTTCTTCTTGTCGTCCACCAACCGCAAGGCTATCCCATGGCCCACGGTCATTGTTGGCCTCTTCATGCAGCAGGCCATCGCGCTGTTCGTGCTCAAATCGGGCGCTGGCTTCCACATTTTCAAATGGATAGCCATCCTTGCATCCGACTTTTTGTCGCAAGGCCTCGTTGGGGCGGCTTTCTTTTTCGACCAAGACACTGTCGACACCAAGCACTGGTTCTTTGTGAACACCCTCGGGAGATTATCTTCTTCGTCGCGTTCATCCAAATGCTGTACTACCTTGGCGTTATGCAGTGGATCATCAAGAATTTCGCGTGGCTCTTCTTCAAACTATTGAACGTGTCTGGCGCCGAGTCCGTCGTGGCTGCATCCTCTCCGTTTATCGGCCAGGGAGAATCAGCATGTCTTGTTCGGCCTTACGTGGACCTCATGACGGAATCCGAGATTCACTTGACCATGACTTCAGGGTTCTCTACCATCGCTGGCTCTGTGCTTTCTGCATAGTACGTATCTTCCATCGTCTAAACCACGCTTTTGGGCTCAGCATTGTATAGCATCGCCCTCGGTGTCCCTGCCCAGAACCTTATCACGTCCTCGGTCATGAGTATTCCCGCTTCGATTGCCATCAGCAAGATCCGTTTGCCCGAGCTGGACGAGCCTGTTACCCGTGGTCAAGTCGTGGTTGACCGCGGCGAAGACAAGAAAGGTGCCCCCGTAAGTCTTTCGTCTGCGGTGGCCTTCAGGTACAGACTTTTTCGGTACAGGCCAACGCCCTGCACGCTTTCAGTCAAGGCGCTGTTTTCGGTCTCATCGTTGCCGGCCAGATTCTGTAAGTCATGCTTTACCGCACGACGTTTCTTATCTGACCGGGACTCACCCAGTACTAACGTGCTCACTGTTCTGTCTCTCGTCGCAACGATAAACGGCTTGCTTACCTGGATCGGCCGTGGTTTCGGAATTCACGCATTGACTCTGCAGCTCATCCTCGGATACATCTTCTATCCCATCACATTCTTCTTAGGAGTACCTCGCGGAGAGATCCTAGCTGTCTCCCGGCTTCTCGGTACGAAGCTCGTCGCCAACGAGTTCGCGGCGTACTTGGATCTCCAGGCCCTTATGGCCAGCGACAACCCGCTGTCTCAGCGCGCTTTCACTATCGCGTCGTACTCGTTGTGTGGATTCGCTAACCTCGGGTCGGTTGGTATCCAGATCGGTGTGCTTGGTGCCCTCGCACCTTCGCGCGGTAAAATCATCGCGAAATTGGCCATCTCAGCGATGATCTGCGGTTTCTTGTCGACCCTCCAGACTGCTGGCATCGCGTACGTCTTGCTGGATCCTCCGTCCGCTTATGAAACTAACCTACACATCTCGCAGCGGTATGCTGATTTGAAGTATAGAATATGTAGTATATTTTATACCCTCTGGTGTAGTGAACACGATATGTGTTGTAGACCAGAAGTACTATGATTACATAACGGTGACCGACTACTAATACTATATTACTACTACTTCCATGGTTCTGGCTTTGTTCGCGACGGTTTCCCTGCTCAGTCTTTCGTTCGCGTCTGCAACTCCGCGGCCGCTCGTTCTTTGGCATGGCATGGGTGATTCAGCTAATTCCCCGGGCATGTTAAGGTTTGCCGACGAAATCAGGAACGTACATCCTGGAATTTTCATTCACTCCGTTTACTTCAATGAGGACCTCGACAAGGATAGGCGGCTGGTTTCGTGCGTTGCGTCGAGTGTTGCACCTATTTCTGCGGCCGAGTTCAGCTTTCTAGTTTGGAAATGTGAATGACCAGGTCCAGCTGGCCTCGGAGCAGATTTCCGCAATCCCGGAGCTGGAAGGAGGCTTCAATGCTCTCGGGTTCTCACAAGGTCATTATTCTGAACTTTGTCACTGAATCTTTCTCTGATACTCTTCAAGGCGGACAATTTCTGCGTGCATACGTAGAGCGATACAACTCTCCACCCGTCTTCAACCTCATTACGTTTGGCTCGCAGCACATGGGAGTTTCAGACATCGGTGTATGCGGTCCACGCGATTTCCTCTGCCAAATTGCTAGGCGTGCGACAAAAGGTGGTGTTTATAATCCATGGGCCAGGATAACCTGGTACAGGTGCGTTGCAATTGCTGTGCTAAGAGAGCTTCGTTTCGTTTACTAGCGTTACAGGCCCAATACTTTCGAGATCCCGCCAACCTCGCCGCATATTATTCAACGAACAGTTTCCTCACCTCCATCAATAACGAACTAGCCGATTCTCGGAACGGAACGTATGCCAGAAACCTGGCATCGCTCAACAAACTTGTTCTCATCAGCTTCTCCGAAGAAAAGACGGTTGTGCCGCCAGAATCTTCCTGGTTCGGATCCGAGGTTGTCGACGACGATGGAGATGCGGTGTATGGCTCGCAACAAGTCTTGGAAACGGGACGGACTATGCTGTCGATGCGCGAGCAAGCCGTTGTATCAGGAGGATTGGATCGGCTTGCGGGAGCTGGATGAGCGGGGTGGCATCGAGTTTCTGGTATGCGAAGGCCAGCACATGCAGATCGACGGCTGCTGGGAGGACATTGTGCGAGAGTTTGCGGGCTGAGGACAAGAGTGTCTTGTAATTGTATTTATTGTGTTGTTTCCGTTTTGGGCCAGTATCTTATGGACGGGCACCAGGCTGACCCACAGCCTACTCCCGCCTAAGGCTCTCTAGGCAACCCATGGCAGCGGTGTCAGACCGTCCCGTGTCCAAGGAAGAGTCCCAAGCGGGTCCGTCGCGTCCCCGTGTACTGGACTTCGGAGATGAAGATCTGCGGCCAACGCCTAAAGCACACCCTGGTTCTAATGCCTCGCCTCCCGGAGAGGCCGCCGCGCGGCTCCTGCTCTTGTTTCTCTCACATCGAAAACACCGACGCCAGCAGCGCGACCCTTGTCTCCCTCTGAGGTGGACTCCGACTTCGATCCTCCCCGGTTCACTCCGGCTACTCGCGTGGCCAGAGAGAGCCTAAAGGACCTTTTTTTTCGTGCATCACGCGACCGGGCGATACACCGATCAAGAGCAGGCCCGGCGGAATAGTATCGACACGAGCGAGGTGGAGGCCAGTCCGAGGGTCCAGGAGAGAGCCAAAAACAAGGGGAAACGCAAGAGTCTGAGCGACGAGGAAGCAGACAAACAGTCTCGTGCGTCTCAAACACGTACTCCGTAACTATTGTGTCTTACCTGGGCCTGCAGGATCTTTCCAGCGCTCCGAGACGTCCTTGCGGAGCTCACAGGCCGCAACATTCGACAATCTTCGCGAGAGACTCACGAATTCACACACCCTACTCAGGAACCAGGTTGCTCCCCCTATCCTCGACGATGGTACGCCCTCGCCCAGTTTCTCTCCCGCCATTTTTCTCACCGCGCTGTAGATCCCAGCACGGACGATAGCGCCGCCTTTCTACGCGACTTGAACGCGTCGCAAGCAACTCCGCCTGCTGCTACTAGTACTCCATTGCATTCGATGGAGATATCAGGGGATTCTAGGTATCAGACGAGTACGTTTCGTTCAAGAAACTTTCTTTCGGCCTGCTCACACTCGACCTCAGATCTGTTGGAACGCGACTCGGAAATGCAGCACATGATGAGAGGCCTGGACAGCTACGAAGGTGATTCGGAACCCAGTACGTCTGATATTGTGGCCACCAACGGAAGCCTAAATGTTTTCAGTATCGTTTCCTCCTGTTCGCAGCAAAACGGCTGTGCGCCCAGGGACATCCTCAAGCACTCACGGGTTGTCTAACAACGGCACGCGCCCCGGTAAGAAACACTATTTCATATTTCTCACCCGATACTCAATCACTACTTTCCAGTGTCCCAAGGAAGCACGAGCTTTCACCACGACAGTGAGACCTGTTGATACCGTTTCAAAGACTTTTTTCACTGACGCATCAAAGGTCATCATGACCAGCAGGATCTACTGCACGAGCGCGAGAGGGAGTGGAACAAACACCATGCGAAGGGTAAACCCCCTCTTGAGAAGAGTCACTCACATTCACACTCTCATGATCACCACCTCCAACTCGCGAAACAATTCGCCTACGGTAACCGTGAATGGGCATTCGCGCACGCGAACACATAGTGGAGGTTCCGTCAGCGTTGAAGACGGCGCGTCTTCAAAGGGGACTTCTCGTAGTTCGCAATCAGATTGTAAGCGCGACATCACCTAAAGCCGAACATTGCTACATCTCTACTTTGGCAGATAAGGAAAGGATCCACGAACTAGAGAAAGAACGCAACGCCGAAAAAGAACACGGTTGGAACAGGCAACAGGGCGCGCGCTCGACGTCGGCTCTAAGCGCTCACTCGCCATTGGAACGTAGTCGCAAACTTAGCCATCCTCTACGCCCCGGCTCCTCCCTGTCTACGCACTCTCCTGAGATTTCCCGTCGGCACTCGGGGTCCTTTTCCCGCACCGATTCAGATGATGAAGCGGAGGCAATTCGACATGAAATTGAGCACGAACGTGAGCGCAACTGGGGCGCTGCCATTCCCCGCTGGCATCAGCACCCCCTCCCTGGACACCGCCATAGTCATTCCCGCTCTACGTCGCCGTTTTCATCTTCCCCTTCCGCATCTACCTCCTCCCAGAATCCGCAATCCAGCCCGCGTGTCCGAGCTGAGAGTCTACGAACCGGTGGTACTCCAAAGGGAGAGTCTCCGATCCATCGGGATGACCTTTCTCGTCCGACCGCCGCCAGTTTGTCCAAAGGGCACGCTCATGCGAAAACCCCTCTCCACTCTCAGACGAGACCTAAGACGCTCTCCGGTTCAGGTTCTAGACTGCGCCCTATCAGCTATCCCGCACGGCCAAATTCTCCATTACCTCCTCCCCTGGATACAAAATCCGAAAGGCCTCGTCCGGTTGAGTCCAGAATCTTGTCCTCCCCATCTCCGTCTCCGGGAAGTCGGCCCACCAGTCGAGCCAGTCTTATACCCGTAAGGTCACCTGTGAAACCTCGAAACAAGTCTTTGGGGATAATCAATGGACATCGCAAGAGTCCATCTCAATCGCATAGCTCAGACCCATTCTTACAGCCACAGACCACAATATCTGAGTCAAGGAGTCCTAAGTCCACCGATGAAGGCGAGCGTGAAAATCCTCCTACCGGTATTGTGCATGCCATAATTTCTTCGCACATACACTAATCATATCCAGAAACCGATGAAGAGGATATACCTCCAGAGGACAGAACCCCCACTCTGAATAATATCTCCATGCCATCTACCGCACAAACTGCACCTCGACCCATCGCGCCCAGTGATGATGAAGAGCTGTTCCAGAAAGCTCTCACCGTTGCCCCTCCTCCATCTCCTCCCCCTTCACCCCCAACGTCTACCGCTGCCCCCACAACGGTCCCCACAGAACCCGAAAGACCTCCAACCACGATTTCGGGTTTGTTATCGACACCCCCGAAGCGTCCCTCATTTCATACCTCACGGCTCGAGTTTCAGACTCCCTCTCCACCACATGGGCTTCCAGAACTTCCAGGGCCGCCTTCGTCCGACGAGGAAGAAACCGAAACCGAACGACTAGCTACGACACCCCTCCGCTTTAACATGACGCCCGATACGACATCGACGAAAACGCCTCGACCTCCCGGCGCTTGGATGGCCACCCCCGCCCCTGTTCCGAGAGCCCAATCGCTGCCGGTTCCAGTCACCGATGACAGCGACTCTCAGCACGAAAACGGTCTCGCCACACCAGTTGCCTCGTTGTCCCGCGCTTCATCATTGCCTGTGAAGACCCCGAAGCCGCCTGGTGGATGGGTGGCCACTCCTACACCTCATAAAAGCATTCTCAGAGTCAGGTTTGATCCGCAGCCTTCGGAGCTTGAGTTGTCTGCCACAGAGGATGTTTCCTCATCCAAGGAGTTTGCGTCCTCCGCTGGGAGTTTGCCTTCACCTGCCGAGGAGTCTTCGCGACCTCATACCCCGGAGTTGTCAGCCAAGCCCGTGTCACCTGTGAAAAGTCCTCGCAGATCACCAATTCGGATCGTTGACGAATACGGCCGTCCGGACAAATCAACTACGGTCAAGAGCCCCAAGGGTCGGAAAAAGAAACCGATCAGGATTGTTGATGCAATGGGACGCGAGGTCGAATCAATCGAGTCGAACGATGAGCCCTGTACGCTGGATCACAAGGAAGCTGTACGTGTGGTTCGTCAAAGTGTAAATGATCTGGTTCAGGGGTTGGATGAGATGGATCTGTCAGTTCTTGTGTTCTTTATTTACGCTCCGCACTCATGTCTTTGTCGACAGATCTGGCGAATTTGTTCTACTGGATCAAGACCGTCTTCGGGAATTGGATGATACCTCCCGTGCTGCGAGGGAAGCTCGAGACGGTTTGAAGCAAGCCTATCTGAATGATAGAAATGCCCAGCTGCGAGGCAATATGCAACGCAGCAAGAGTGAATCCAAGGCGAGGAACCTCCGCGCAACATCTTTTATCTTGGCTGACAGCGTTTCATGATTAGTCCCAACATATCTATTCAGTTTCCCGGTTGCCGCGGGTTTGGCTGTGGACGTTTATCATTATCATATCTCAGGCAGTATTTATTCTTTTACTCTATCGGTAGGTCTCGTACAAGTGTACTCACTATTCGTGACTGACCTTATGCGTAGGGCACAGAAGACGAGCGCGAGAGAACTCTTTCTCAAGACATATTACGACCCATTTTACCCCGATCTACATCTATCTGAGGGCCACGACTATCTCACGTTTACTCGAAGTTCCCCATCTCTAGCTTCTTTATTGCAAACCTTGCGGGAAGATGGCTTCAAGGCATTCGCCGCGAGTCTCGTTGATGCCACTACTGTTCTACTCGTGGATTGGAGGCAGGATGCATGGAGGCGATGGGGGACGGATGACATGCGACCGCGGTGGCCGCCCACTTAGTGTATCTTTTCGTTGTGTATCTACTTGTGCTTTCGATTTTGACGCGTCGCGTCTGATTTCTCTGATCACATGATCGCCATGAGCACTCTTCTCTCGACGCTTCAAGGATTCAAGGCCCATGACCTTCCGGCGCATGCTACCCATCCCTTCTCGTCTTCGGCTGAAGCATCCTGCACGATGCTGACGCGTCTGATCCAGACGACCGGCCAGATATCCAGCTCGCTTGACTCGTACTTGGCGATGCCCTTGACAAACCCGAAGCTCATATCCCTGCTGCGACAGCAGGCATCTATCTCTCAGACGCTCCATCTTGTCAGGACTATTTCCCTTCCATGTACGGGGATTGCATCATCTGAATGCGTCGCTAGTCGAACCAAAACGTCCAACAAACCATACAGGCCCTCCGTAAGAGGACCGGCACGAGCTATGGGGAAGACATACCCATAAATCCCTCTGCTATCGTCGGATGGTGTATCGGAAGGCTCGAATCGTGGGCTAAAGCTGCCGGCCTGGAGACGTACAAAGAGGACGGGCGCGAGGCAGGCATGCTTCTGGCGGGCACGGTCCTTGTGGTGGAGGTGGAGTTTTCCGTGAACCGTGAAGATCCCATCAACCCCGAGCTCGATGTTGCCAGTATAAAGACGTCATATGCTATAGCGGATTCGGATTCTGGCGTCACATCGAACACAAGCGGGTCCATCTCCCTTGATGCGTTCCTGGCTGGGAGCATACAAAAATTTTGCGATGAGCTGAAGAAAGCAGAAGAAGTACGCGACCCACGAGAAGTGGCAAAGCTCGGCAGCTCCGTCCTCGACCAACTGCGTTATCTCGTAATGTTGGATAAATTGGCGGCGAGAAAAGAAGACGGAGGAGTGCGTTGGTTTGTAGACATCGATCAGCTGTGTTCCACCCTTGAAAGTTTTGCGAAAACTGAGGCCGAGGCAGTGGCCGCGTACGTGGTTTTGAATTTCATCAAGTACAATCTATTCAATATTCTACAGGTCTCTAGGGATGGAAAGCTCTCCTCTGGATATCTATCTGCTCAGATGTCATGCCCTGCCTTTGCCATACCTCGTTTCTCCTTCTTTATCCTTTCTGGTATATGTCTCACCACATGTGTACCTCTCCATGAAAAAGTCCTCTTCCACGGCGTCGCCACCAACAACCCAACTCCCCGCGCTCGACATACCCTTCGATCATCTCCGCTCCCATCTTTCTACGCACCCCAAGGGCGCGACACTCGCAACCCTGCTACTCACCTCCCACAATGATTCGCAGCTATTCCCCGCATCTCTATCGATGCCCAGCCTGATCTCGCGGCCGACGTTCCCTCTCGTGCCCGCAGGCGCAGATCTAGAACATGTATTTCCGCAGACTGCAGAGCTGACGACCGATGCGCAGCATGTATGGGTGCTCGATTTCACGCAAGGCGGCAAGAGTCCCGGAATCGTCGTCAGCCAGTCGCGGCTGCGCGAAATGGAGCTGGTCATCCATCCATTTAGCGGCATAAATCAGCTTGATTCCGTCATGATGTCTTTCGGTACGGGCAGTTGGGTTGCTCTACTTGTGCGTCGTGGATGTCTTCCTAATCCTTTGCTCACGCGCCGAATAGCTGAATCCATCGAATCCAATATCGTCTGAACGGTACACAGCGATCTACGTAGGTAACTAGTGTGCCGTCCATTGCAGCCCTAATGCGCTACCGTAGCGGTCGCCTACGTCGAAACACCCGCCCCTGCAACTGCGGTTGACGCTGCCAGAGGAACCCGGCTTTTTGCTGGAGAAAATCCCAGTTCATAGCATGAAGGAAGTTTGGGGTATTTTAGAGGTGCGTTCGATGCACATTTCTTTGTATGGAAAAATTCACTTTCTGCCAGGTGGTACGCGAACAATGCTGGCTGAATGAAATCTTGCTCGGTTGCCATTGGACTACGGAGGGCATCACAATGGACGCCGATGACTTGCCCGCGGATGAAAGCGATGCGACAGAAGACGAGTTACAGGCGGTACTGAGCGGTGAGCACGCACTCAACCAAGGAATGTGCGCTGAGTGTATCCCAAGGGACTATCATCCCGCGCAAAATTCCTGTCAGCGTGCATCTACCTCCGCGACCAGATCCGCTCTTCGACCCGGAGCTGAACGCGATGACCATACCACCGGTGGATCGGCGGACGAGGATATTGATGACTTGCCCGGAGCGACCACCCATGTCGGGGGTCGTTGAGATCACCGTGGCTTATGACGAGACGCGAGCACGTGGCGTTAGCGTTGAGCTGAGCGGTGCAATGGGATGCGACCTAGAGACGGACACGTTGGAGGAGATTGCGCGACGCGGAGGCACTCTGGGGTTGGCTGGCCGGGTTTGGGTCAATTCACGAGTGGCGTAGATATTCCTTATTGATTTTCTTGAAATTTCCCGGACACCGATGCATGTAGACCGTGCAAAATAATTGAAGGCGACATACAAGCATGATATCTACTCCTCTGGGACCTCAATCTCGCCCGAGTTGATATCGTCAATAATGTCATGAGGAGGTCGTCCATCGACGGTGCAGCCAACGCTCTGAGCGGTACCGAGGATCTCCTTGGCGCAGCCCGCAAGGTCCTTGGCCAGAGACTTGAACTTCATCGTCCGGGCAATGTCGAAGATCTCGTCAAGAGGGATGTTTCCGGAGTGCTTGATGTTCTTCTCCTTCTTCCGGTCCCGCGGGGGCTCTGTAGCTCAGACATGAGAAGCAAGCCACTCCCAAACAGACGACCACAAACCCTTGAGAGCGCGGATGACGAGGGAGGAGGCGGAGGGGACGACAGCGACTGCAGCTTGCCGATTTTGGATTGTCAGCTGAACGGTGACACGCAGACCCTTCCATGCGGAGGTGGCTTTGGCGATATCTTCACCGACCTTCTTCGGTGACTGGGGAAAGTGCGGTGAGCGCTGTGTTGGAGAAAGAGATGCCAGGGTCTCACCAGACCTAGAGGACCAATTTTTGGGGCCAAGGCGGACGAGGCACCGACCTCACCACCGGTGGCGCGGAGGTAGATAATTTTTATCTCATTGGGGTCCTGTACAACAATGAGGACAACGCCGCGGATGGGCAGGACGATGTACTGACGAGCTTCGGGGCCATGGTAAAAAGTGGGAGGGTGTTTGGCGTAACTGGGCAGTTGATGTGTGATTATCAATATATGATCACGGGACTGTCTGCCGAACGTCTCCTTCGCTTCTTGCCATCTCCAATCCGGCAATGGATCCATGGAGGAGCTACCTCTCGACTTTGCTGCCGTCGAAATCGACAGCCTGGTCCTCCTCATAGGTACACATTCCGCCCTTCCCTGCGTTCCCCGGTTCATCTTGCGCCAGCCGACATGCTCGAACGTCTCATAGCACACAACGACCTTATACCACTTCTGCCGTGAGCGCGTTGTTCGCCACGACTTTCCCGCATTCATCCCCTGCCAGAGAGAGCCTTACTCGCTTTCACTCCCGCTCAGCCCCTGGCATCTCCGTTCTGGATTATCTCAGACGGATTGTACGATATACAAACGTCGAGGTATGTCAGGATCTGCTCGTGTGCCACTTTATTCAGCTCATATTGTGCTCAGAAGTCGTGTCTTCTCATCACTCTGCGCTATATCGACCAAATCTGCGCTCGGATGCCCTTGTTCACACTCTCGACGCTCACTTGCCATCGCTTCATCATCTCGTCCATCACAGTCTCGAGCAAGGGTCTCTGCGATACCTTTTGCACAAACAGTCTCTATGCAAAGGTCGGCGGTATCTCCGTGCCCGAGCTCAACGTCCTCGAGAGGGAATTCCTCGAAATAATCGACTGGCGCCTGATGGTTAGCAGTTTTTCTTTTTTCGATCTTCTGTTCCCCCTCCCCTCCCGCGCCCGCCACCGCTTTGTTCTCAGCCAGTGCCTCTCCTTAGTGCACGCGCGACATCCTTCAGGAATATTACGTGAATCTCGTCCGGACCCATAGCTCTGGGCAGTTTTTCTTCGTCGGCGCGCACTCGTCTTCAGGAGGCAGCATCTCTTCTGACAGTGACGTCGAAATGGACGTCGCGCAGTCCCGACCGTCGACACCGGCAGGGCGAAATCGCGCGTCCACAATCTTGATCGACTCGGCTCTCGTAACTGCAGACGTTAGCCGTCGGCCAACCATTGAACAGAACATGGCCTTTGCTGCATTACAGCAGTCGCAGGACCCTATTGTAGAAGCTGATCGCGATGCCACATAGTAATAGATCAACGGACTCTCGTGTATATCTCAGGCATGATTGCCGTTGCATCCGTGATCAAAACGACGCCGTTATCGGATCACCCTCTTTATCTGATGTATTGCTCAACAACTGTTCCGGGTACGGACTAGTCCCGGAGACCCAGACGTTCTTACCGCAACCTCAGTAGTACTTACTACCTAGTAGTAGGACTGATGAGAATGAGAAAGTATTTCTATATTGGAATTATTTTGATCCTCGAGAGTGATTGATGGGAGTAATCAGATTTGATCACGGATCACTGTGCCATGCAAACGGCAATAAATAACTGTTATACTATGTAGTATGTATGTACACAATTTTTAAACGATTGACGTCGCGTACAATTGGGAAGAATAAAGGAAGGAATGGCTCGCGCCAAGCGCGACGACAATGTGGGGGGTGAAACGTCTAGCGAAAGCAATGATTGAACAAGCCACCGCAACATCGAGCTACTTTACCAGTACACAAGATTGCCTACGTTCGTCCTACTGACTCCAAACAAAAAGTCCATGTGGTGCGTGTCGTGTGTGTAGTGTGGACCGTGCACGCTGCTCCCGGCTCGCTCACCGACGCAGCGCAGACAGCATCTTCGCCAGCGCGTTGATCTGCGCCTTGGGCACCTTCTTCGGCCCGTCGACGCCGTCCTCCTCGCGCGGCGAGCCACTCAGATCCGTGGTGCTCGTCGCCGCGTCCCGCCGCGGGAACTCGGGCGACTTTTGCGACGACGGGGGCGGCCGCTCGGCGATCGTGCCAAGCTGGAGGTCCTTCGGCTTGCGAGTGCGGGCCTGGCGGACGGGGGAGAGCCAAAGATGTCTCCATCCGGCGGGTTAGGATATTGACCCCGAGGCAGCTGGCCGAGCTCCCAAGGAACGCCAGTCATGACTAGAGTCGACTTTAGATACCTGACAGATAAAAAGTAAAATATGCTCACTCTTGACGTTCTTCGGGATACCGGTAGGCGTGCCGAGGTTCTGAGAGTGCACAGCAGGATTGTGCGACGTCGCAGAAGGCAGCGGCTTCGTCGCCGACGTGCGCCAGCTGTTAGCAGAGACGCTAGTAGCAGTAGTCGAGACGCTGCGCGCGCTGGCATTGCTGTACCGCGTGAACGCCGAGGTCGAAGTGCCCGCGCTGGACGTCGTGCTGAGCGAGCTGCGCCAGTTGCCGGAGACCATCGAGCTCGAGCTCGACGCGACGGGGCGTCCGCTGCGCACCGAGTTGGGCGAGACCGCGCGGTCCGAGCGCAGATCCGTGTCGTGCACCCATGCTCGGCACCGGGATGCGGGCTCCGCGACGTGTTGAACGCGCCACGACGGCCGCCGGGTCCAAAGGCATCGCTCCCGACGAACCAGGGGGCGGACACCGCGGCGTCCCCGCGCCCAGTCTTCTGCCGGGCAGCAGCAGCGGGGCACCGGAGCAGGAGGGGCGCGTTGAGGCCCATGATCAGGCTGGACACGTTGCTCACAGTCGCGGACATGACGGGCGGATCGCCGCCGCCGGTCGCGGTCGGGGACGCCGTCTCTTCCACAGGGGATACACGCCCGAGCGTCGCAGCGCTGCTCTTACCGAAGCTGAGCTTCCACTTTGACGGCTTCTTGGTGATGGGCTGCGTGGTCGAAGGCGGCGGCGGCGCCGGAGGTTGCGAGGAGTGGATTTTAGGCAACGGCGGGACGGGCGGGGTAGACGCCGAGAGCATCGAGACGGGGACGGCATACATCGCCACGGGCTCGAACGTCTGGCGACGCTTCGCGCTGACAGACGAGCGGGCGTTGGTCGAGGTGGTGCGTATCGACGAGGCCCGCGACTGGCGACTGAGCTCACGCGCAAGGGTCTGCGAAGCGGAAGCGATTCTATCGAGCGTCTCATCCGTCTCATCCTTGGGCGTAGGGGGCGGCTGTGCACCGTTCCCCTTGCCCTTGCGGGCCCCACGCTTGCGGCGCTTATTGGTCGACGGCGAACGCGACTCGGTTCCGATCTCGCTCTCGCGGCCATCCTGATCCTGATCCTGTTCCTGAAACTCGCGGAACTCGCGTTCCTCCTCCTGCTCCTCGACGTCCTGATCGATGACCGTTGACAGCTCGGACGCTTCTGGCTTCTCGTAGGCGGTCTCGAACGCGGGGCCGAACGAGTTGGCGCGGGAAAGCGAGCGCGAGGGCATCGCCGGGGAGCGGATGGTCGACGCGGTGCCCGACGCCTGCCTCGAGCACGGGCGATGCGAGATGGGGATCGAGGACGAGATGCGATGACCGTGGGTGAGCGAAGCAGTGGAGCCAACACGTTTGTGGCCCCCGGCGACTGGTTCCCAAGAGGTCGGGAGATCCTTGGCCCAGACACCGAACTCGGCGGCCGAGATGCGCTCCGAGTCGTCGTTGGGGTCGTCCAGGACGTTGAAGACCTTGTACGCAAGGTGCTCGGCGACGGGCCGGGTCATGCCGACGAAGCGCTGCATGAAAAAGTTGACCGGTGTTTGGCGAAACAGATCGAACGAATTGCATGCGCCCTGCTTGGTGTCCGTCCACGGATTGTAGTGGTACAACATGTTGATAAGAACGATGCCCAGTGACCAGACGTCCGCAGCGCGAGGCCGATAGCTCGGAGCGACGTTGTTGCGGCACTCTGTTTGGGCAATAAGAGCCGAGAAAAGAAGCGCGATTAGAGCTGATCTTACCAAAGCTCATATATGGAGCGCTCCCACAGTCCATGTCAGACGACTCGATATCCGTAGTGGAGAGGCCAAAGTCGGTGAGCTTGACGATAACCTTGCGCTCGCGGCGGCCGTCGAGGTGATGTAGCCGTCGGTGACGATAAAGTTTCTGGCTTGATGTCGCGGTGGAAAACCTGTTGGCGTGGCAGGCCGCGACGGCTTCACACATCTGGGAAAACATGGACGAAATAAGGCGGAGACGGGTGCGTGAAAGCAGTTGGGACGGGTTCATGGTGGAAAGAAGGCTGGGCGTGGGCGGGGTGTGGGAAGCGGAGTCGGCGACGACGGGTTGATCAGGCGAGTCTGGAGTGTTGTGTGCGGACTCGTAGTGGTCGCGGGCCTGTTCCAAGAAATAAAAAAGGTCTTCTCCGGGGACATATTCGAGGAGAAGAAGCAGAAAAGAAGAAGTTTCGAGAGTCCTGTGGAGGGTGACGATGTTCGGGTGGGAGTGGAGCGACTGGTGGATAGTGACCTGGAGAAGGCGAGATCAGGTATCGGACGAATGAGAGAGAGACAGACAGACAAACCTCGTCCATTTGGGCAGTGAGAGCCTCGACGTCGAGGTTCGCTTTGGAGAGACACTTTATCGCATACTCGCGGCCGTAGGTGATGTTAGGACGACTGGTGCGGCCCTCAAGATCCATGTGACCAAGCAAGGACGAATGGCCGTCCTCGGAGGGGGCAGCGCGGTCGAGCACCTCGAGGACCTGGTAGACGACGGCATAGCTGCCCGCGCCGAGACGGCGTACGACCTCGAACTCGCGCGCAGGCTCCTCGTCGTGGTGGCCGCCGTTTGAGACGAGACGCAAGACCTGGCCCTGGAGCTCGACGCCCTCTCCGACGATGTCACCTGGCTGCAGGACGTCTTCCAGGACAGAGGAAAAAGACGAGCGGCGAGAGCTGAGGGACTGGGTGGCAGGACGGGGGGAGAAGGAGGCGGGGCTGCGGGAGGAGATGTAGGGGCTGCGGAGTGAATCGGCGGTGGCAGGACGGGATGCGGGGGTTGAAATGGACAGAGGAGGGGGAGAGAAGACGGCACGGGCTAGTTGCTCCTGGTGAGGACGCCTGCCGGGGGAATAGTCATTAGGGCGAGAATAATCATCTTGGTGGTGAGAGAAGGGCCGGGGGGAGGATACTGCAACATGGGCTTTGCGACAGATAAGGAGGCCTGATCAGACAAGACCTGCTTCGAGTCTGAGCTGGTCGCGGTCGCGGGACATACAGGGAGAGCTGGGGACTGGGCGACGGTCCCACGGCGTGCCTGAGCTGCTGCGGACAGCCTGGGGAGATACGGGGGTAAGATATGGGGGGGGAGGAGGAGGGGATGGGGAAATACGGACCAGATATTATATCGTCGCAAAAAGCAAAAAGGCAGTCGTCGGAGACAAGAGTTGAAGGTGGCCAATTGGGAGCATGTGCTTCCTTACATCTGCCCGCATGTACATTCTGATCCGCACTCGGCACAAATATGCTACAAATCTACTATACTTGAAACAAGATACTTTTTCTGTGCCATGTCAGACAGCCGTGTATGCGACGTGTAAGTAGACGCTCACCAGAAATTCATCCGTCAGTGTGTTTGCCGTTTCCTCGACAAATAATCGATACGCCTGAATCATTACCTCCCCACCGCCCGACACAGCGCCCGCATCTCCTCGTTCGCAGCCTGCACAGCGGCGACCAGCGCCTCGCCCTCCGGCTTGTCCGCCAAGAACCGATCCGCGAGAAGACGCGCCGCACGTGGGTCGCCCGGACACGCTGCCCGAAGGAGACCATACACCTGTTCGAGAAGATGGGCCGAGAGCTCGCGTAGGGGGAATGCGTGGATCAACTCGATCAGCTGCGCGAACAGTTCCGTGGTACTTAGTGCTGTAGCATGCATCAAAAACAATGATGAGAAAATGAAAAGGCACCACCTTTCGCAGCACTCGCAATGACCTCTTCGACAATGCGGCCGGCCATGATGGCCGCGCGCGCCTCCTCGCTTTGATCTTCCGCCAAGTTTTCTTGGCCACAAGTTCAAGCCCCAACACACCCCACCGCCGGCGCAGGCTCTGCACAACCCCAGCTCCATGCGGACCCACTCGCGCCACAGCTCGACGCTGTCCCCGCACAGTCGCAGCCCGCGCTGCAGCAGCGTCCGCGCGGCGCTCGGCGACCCCCTGCGAGCTCGTGATTCGCCGCAAGCACGTACAATGCCGGCACGTTGGGGTGCATCTGGATCGCGCGCGCCACGACGCGGCCGACGAGCGTGTGCGCGCCTTCGCGCTTGGCCACCTCTATGTACTGTATCCACAGCCCCACGTCCGCTTTGAAACGCTTGAGTGCGCGCTCAAAGATGTTGAACTGGCGCCGGACCAGCGCGTAATCCGAGACCGTTGCCGAGTAGCGGGAATTTCTGTCGGAACGTAAAGATAAATAGAAAAAAAAAATGTGTTAGACGACTCAGCCTCTGTACCCTTTTTCTGCGCAGCTGCTCGAGGCCCATCTCGTAGGCGGCATAGCGCAAAAAGTCTGATTTTTAGCGACGCGGCGGACGAGGGCGGTCTCGAACTGCGTGCGCTTTTTTATGATGGCCTTTGTCTCCAACTTTGTGAAAATGCCTTTTTTTGGAGATCGTTGAGCTCCGGGAGCATCTGCTCCTGCTGGAAGTGGACGCGCTCCATGATGAGGGAAAAAAAACAAAGTGAAAGCGTGACTCTGCTTTATGCCGCCAAAGCACAAGCAGGGATCCACTCTGCGGGCCCACTCCCGCAGCAGCTCTGCGACGAAGCTCAACGGCAAGTTGGCTGCGTTTACTGCCCAAAAAGAAGGCACCGGTGCGTGCACAGCGTCGGTTCATCAGCGAGTCTCACCCTCTGTTTAGCCCCCCCGCCCGAAGGCGCACCAGTCCCGGGGCGGGTTCCACATTGCAGCGGTCGCGGACGAGGAGGAAGAGGACGAGGAGTGGGTGTCGAGCGCCAGCGGGGCGATGACGCCCAACGACGATACTGAGACCGACGACGACGACGAGCCTGTTGCTTCTATGGCTCACAGCCGACGACCAATGCACCCCCTGATCCGTGCGACGCTGACACCTCGGCCGCTTGAGCCCGTCGTCGCGGTCACGGACGACGCCGAGGTCACGGGACGCTGCGCGCCGTGCTGTCGCGTCGGCCGTCGGTGTCCTCGGCGCGGTCAGTGGCCACGTCGCAACGCCGTATGTCCCGCCGCAGCGCATCCCGCTGCACCGCCACCGCACCCTCTCCTCCGCCTCCTCCTCCGCCGCCCTCTCCCTCGCACACTTCCCCGCCCGGCCCCCCCGCAGCCCCGACCCCACCCGCACTCCTCCAGGCCTTCTTCCCCCGCCCACCCTCTCCCCGTCGAGGCCATCCACCCCTCCTCCCCCCGCCCTACGTCCACAACCACCTCACCGTCCTCGCACGCCGCACCCCCATCGCAGACGCCTACGACCGCGTCGTCCGTGCGCGGCAGTCCATCGCATAGTTCAGTTGTAGTTTTATACCATGTACACAGTAAACTTAGTCACCTGATCACAACACGTACTAAGTACGACAATGTGGTTGACCGATGCCCAGAGTATGTCTCCTCCGTCTCCTCCATGTCCCCTCACCAAGGCGTTCCCCAGAAATCGGCGTGGCTCTCACGACCTTCGGCGGCCTCTTCATGCTGCTCGGCGTCATGATGTTCTTCGACGGCGCCCTCCTCGCTCTCGGAAACGTACTATATCACACACTTCCTGCTCTCCCAAAAGCTGAACCCCAAAACCAGATCCTCTTCGTCTCCGGGCTAACCCTCATCATCGGCCCCCAAAAGACCTTCTACTTCTTCGCCCGCAAACAAAAGCTCCGCGGCACCTCTGCTTCCTCGGCGGCATCCCCTCGTCTTCCTTCGCTGGCCCTTCGTCGGCATGCTCATCGAGACATTCGGCTTCCTCAACCTCTTCGGGTGCGTCCCCTTTGCGCCTCTCGTTCCGTCCACCGCTCACCGCACCACAGCGACTTCTTCCCCGTCATCGTCACGTTCCTCCGCCAACTCCCTTCATAGGCACCGCGCTCTCACTACCATATATACGCACCGTCAGTCGCGCTCTCACTACCACTGCACTGCCTTATGCGCTCTCAGGTCGTCGACCGCATCGCAGGATCCCGGACGTCCGCAGTATGACCATACTCATAGAAATGCATTTTATTCCCATTCGAACTGATCCCGGCAAACGGCTGCGGGTACGCGCCGACAAAAATGAGCACAGAAGACGCGTTGTATAGCCGGTTCGCCCTACGTCTGGACTCAATTCCAGACTCCAAAAACGAAAGAATGAATCCCCAAGTTCTTTCTACCAAGTACCGAAGATAAAGGTGATATAATAATTACTGTACACATGCATGCAGCACACATTCCATCCATCCTCCGTCCTCCGGCGCGTAACCTACAGCTCAGCAAGGTTTTAAGTGTGATTCGTTTAGTCGGTCAGTTCGCCCGTGCGGGGAGTAAGTGGAGTAAAGTAAAGTTTGAGGGATTCGTGAAGTCAGATTGGGATGGGATGGGATGGGCAGGGTAGCGCAGCGGAAATCGTGGGTTGCGCTAGTCGTAGGATGTGAGCGTGGGTGTGGGTGCGGGGGGTCGTGTAGATACATGACAGTTATGAAAAATGCTGAGATGGATGGCGATGAGGAATGTGTGGTGTTGATGTTCCGAGGTAGGTCATAGACGAAGGCTCACGGTCGTGCGGTCGCGTCGGTGGGCTCCTGCACGTGAATATGCGGGACATCATGCGCCTCGTCATCGTCCGACTCGCCTTCGTCGGCGGTCGCGAAGCTCTGTGTCGACATGCCGCTGGCACGCGAATCCGCACGCGGCGCCGTCGGATCCGCTGCGGGCGGTTGGGCAGTCGACGCTTCCGTCTCTTCCGCGGCGGCTGCCGCTCCAGAAGTCGCTTCTTCTACTTCCGTGTGCGCCGCATCAGCGCCCGAGGCCTCTCCCTGGCCCGACACCTCCTCCCAGCGGGGCGGCGGCGCCCCCCCATCCTCATTGACCGCAACCCGGCTCGTGTTCGCGCTGGCACTCGCATACGCCACAGCCGCATCGCCCCACGGCACGCCAAACCGACTGAGCCCGCCCTCCTTCGTGCCGCTGATGAGACTCAGCTGCTCGGGGTGAGCCCGTTCTTGGGAGCAGGCTGAACTCGGTCTTGACGAGCGTGTGCGGGAGGGGGTGCGAGATCGACGCGAGGGAGATGAGCGACGGGGAGGTGAGGTTGTTTCCCGCGGCGAGGGAGGTGTTGGATCTGGAGCGCGTGAGGGAGAAGAGCGTCGAGGTCGAGGTCGAGGCGCGGTGCCGGGAGGGCGTTCCTGAGGCCGTGGTGGTTGAGCGCGTGCGAGTGTGATGCAGAGAGAGCCTGGTGGGGTCGTTCTCGGCAGGCACAGGAGGGACAGCCGGCGCGGGGCGGAATAGGGAGAAGAACCCAGAGCGCCGCGGCTGGCTTGGCGGAGCTTCAGCTTCTGGTAGATCGACGGAGATGCCGGGAGGTGGATAATGCTCGGCCGGGGTTCGACAACCTCATAGTACGCAGGAGCGTCACCGCGGGGATCAGGGGCGAGCAGCGGGCTGTCGTGCGGTGAATGGGGCATAGGTTCATATCGAGAGTTGCGCTGTTCGGTAGACGGGTGATCCTCGTGCGACTCGTCGTCGTCGTCCTCGACGGCCGACGCTGCGGGCATTACAACGTCTTCCCCATCTGGGCCGCGTGTGACCACGAGCTCCTGTTCGCCAGGCTCCTTCATATACGCAGGCAGGGACACGGTGCTGATTTGGGACGGCGTCCTTCTCGGAGTGCGTCGGGCACGACGAGGAGCAGCGTCGGGAGCGCGGTTGATAGTGCCAGCCAGTTGCTCGGCAGTAAGCTCACGAGCGACTGGCATGCCCGAAGCGACGGCGACGCCGGTTCCCATGTTCATGACTCGCTGGCGAAGAGATTTCCGCGAGCACACCAGGAGCGTCAAAGAGACCAGAACTGCGACAGCAACAGCGACCGGTATCTGGATACAGGTAAGCCCAATTTTCAACGCTGTGAACACATACCCATGTCGACGCCGACAATGTATGGCTGTTATCAGTGCCGAGATTGCGAGGCTGCACAGCGACCGGAAGCAGCATTTGTGGGCGGATGGACAGAGGCAGCCCTCTTGTACGGTCTGGAGGCAGTGCCCCGG